>BHFT01015031.1:0-14986 GCA_004320025.1 Laticauda laticaudata | reverse complement strand
GTCGAAACCATAAGAGCCCCACCTATTTACATGACTACATAAAATAGGGGAGGCCTGATTGGTTGGACTGGACCACAAGGGGAGGGGTGTTATATATTTGCATACTCACCGAGGATAGGTTGGTCCGGATGGCGGGAGATTTGAAGAGCCGTCATTGGCCACGAGTCGTGAGCAGCCTGCTATAAAAAGGCTGTCGCAGTTTCACCGGCAAAGTTTCTGGAGAGAAAATAAAAGAATAGAAGATCAACTAGGTGTCGAGTCTTTTTCCCACAATGCAACACTTTATTTATCATATTGTTCATTGATGTAATTTTTAAAGAAAAAATATTGAGCAACAGATTAGTTTTTCTTTTTTGGGGGGGGACTTAATAAGATATTCCTCAAGTTTACCCTCCTTTGTTCTATATTAAGCACTGATATATATGTGAATGGACCATGAAGAGAGTTGCATTAAATTAAAAAGAAATGACCACTCCAAGAGATTTTGGTTTCAGCACAGAAAATGTGGCACATGAAAGAACCACTTGTTGGCCTAGGAAAGATATTTTTACTTCCGCTCCACATAAAATTCAGACTGATTAAAAATTTATGAAAGTAATAAACAAGGAAGGTGAAGGTTTTCATTATTTGAGACAGATGTTTCAAAGAATAACTGATGCCAAGATCAAGGAAGGTCCACAGATCTGTTGGTCCACAGATCAGATATATCATCAGTGCAGGGGGTTTCAAGATCTGTTTGTGGTGCCATAGAAAATCACCTGCAAAATATTCAAGATATTGTTGAGAATTTTCTTGGCAATTACAGAGCACCAAGACCATAAAGTGCAAACATTACTTAAGATTCACTTTATGCATTCATACTTCAATTTCTACTTGAAAATTTGGGTGCAGTCAGTGACAAACATGGTAAAAGTTTTCACCAGGACATTGTTACAATGGAAAAAGGGGATTAGGCCAAGTGGAATCCATCAATGCTGGATGATTATTGTTGAACACTACAGTGAGATCATCAGACAAATGAAAATCAGCAGCAAAATATTTTTAGCCCTCTAGAACTTATGCAACACTTTCATGTAATTAAATACATTTTGTAATTAAAATTAATTTCATATTTCTTAAAATTTCTACATGATACAGTCATTTTGAAATTATATTTGTATTTTGTTTGAATGATTACTACTTTTGTGTAAAAATACTGTAAATCTTTTAGTTAGATCAACTACTCTGTGCAAAAGAAAGTTAGGAAGTTGACTTCTACATTCTAGTTGGATGTGTCTAACTTGGAACAATCCAATATTTTTAGTTTTATTCATCAGCATACTCTCAGCAAATACAAGCAGTCATTTGGAAAGTAGCACCTGGTTTCTAGTTGTTGCCTTGATTTCTGTTATATTAAATCAGATATTTGTGTGTGTATGAGTGTATATTGTATATGGGTGTATATTGTGTGTGCAAGAGAGGGGAGGAGAGGGACGGATTGAAAGAGAATATTTCAGTATCACTGTGTGTTGAGAAAAAAGGAGAAAGAGTTTTTGCAAGTACTTGTCAGCTATGTTGAGGATTACATATTTGCTCAGAGTAAAATGAGTCATTTCCAGCTCAGAATTTGAATAATACTGTTATTTCTCTGGCCAAGTAATTTCTGACTCATTTACCACCAAAAGAAGAATGAGAAAACAGTCATGGTTGAGCAACATGCTTAAAGTTCTCCTTCCCTTGTTTCTCCCCTCTTCTCTTCTTAAAATGATATTATCATGTAAACAGTTGTTTCTCTGTGATTCATCCTGACATGCTGAATGGAGCAGGCTTCAGGGGAAATGGGATCAGGGTCCTAATGTTTGATTTGTTAAAATAGATTTCAGTTTGTATCTGTGTGAAACAGATATTTAATTAAAATTTCAAGACAAAAATAGATAACAAAGATGAGGTTAACGGCAGTTAAAACAGAAAAAATGACACTACTATGAATTTAAATTAAAAGAAAACTTTACATAAATAGCAACCATGCTCCTGGAATGTCCTACACATCACAGTTAATGGTAATGGTTCGTTTTACAAATGAGGTCATACAGGGTTTATTAGAGCTTTGTGTTGGACAGAAAGCTGCATCCATTATCTTTTACTTTGAACATATTCAAAAGATAAGTTTCCTCTGAATGTTTCAGAATTAGGCAAATTTGTGATAGAGAAATAGGATGATGTAATTTTAAAAACTATTGTGTGTAATTTCTGCTGCAGCTCTTTAACTCTTGTGTAGTGGGTTCTATCCAGCAAGGTATTCAACAAAGTAGATCACAATCTATGGTACTTCTTGGTAAGCTAGAAAAATGAGGGATAGACAGCATTACCAACAGATAGATTTGTAACTGGGTGACAAATTGTACTCAGTGAATAGTCCTTAATGGTCTAAGTCTACATGGAGGGAAGTAAGCAGTGGGGTACCACAAGGTTCCATCTCAGGCCCAGTACTCTTCAATATCTTCATCAATGACTTAAATGAGAGAATAAAAGGAGAACTCATCAAATTTGCAGATGACATTAAGCTGGCAACACCCCAGAAGACAACTCATGATCCAAAAAAGATCTTGACAGAGTTGAACAATGAGTCCTATCCAACAACATGAAATTTAATGCAAAGGAAACCAAGATTTTACACTTAGGCAGGAAAAACCAAAGATAGAAGTACAGATTAGATGAATCTTGGCTCCAAAACAATAACTGTGAGAGGAACCTTGGAGTCCTAGCATACAATCATTTAAATATGAGCCAGCAATGTGTGACAGCAGCCAAAAAAGCTAATACAATCCTTGATATAAAGAGAGACATAGAGTCAAAATCATATGAAGTGTTAGTACTCATTTATAAATAACTCTTAGTAAGGCCACATCTGGAATCCTGCGTCCAGTTTTGGTCACCCCATTACAAAAAAGATGCTGAGACTTTGGGAAAAGTACAAAGAAGACCAACTAAGATGATTAAAGGCATATTTGGTTGGAAGATTTGGGTTTGGATAGTCTAGGGAAAAGAAGGACTATGAGGAATATGATAGCAGTATTCCATATTTGACAGGCTGCTAAAATGAGGAAAGGTCAACTTATTTTCCAAAGCACTAGAGGGCAGGAGAAGAAACAATGGGTAGAAACTAATCAAGGACCTGAAATTCCTAATAGTGAGGACAAGTAATCAGTGGAACAGCTTTCTATCAGAAGTTGTGGGTGCTTCATCACTGGGGGGGGGTTAAAAGAGAGACTGGACAATCATTTGTCTGAAATGGGATAGGGTTTTCCTGCTTGAGCAGGGCTGGATTACAAGACTTCCAAGGTCCTTCCAGTTTTATTTTGATTCACAGTTTGTCAGCATCAAGGAAGATAAATGAAGTTTCCCTACACAGATGCAGTTTATCCAGGGTGGGATTCAAATTTTTTTTAACAACTGGTTCTGTGGGTGTGGCTTAGGTGGTGGGTATGGCTTGGTGTCATGTGACTGGGTGGTCATGTATTGGCTGGATGTGGCCAACTCAATATCACTCACATTAAGGCACACATCTCCTCGCCTGGCCTCTCATGACTGTGGGGATGCTGCAAATAATCTAATAAGTGTGAAAAATGGTCATAAGTCACTTTTTTCAGCACCATTGTAACTTTGAATGGTCACTCCAACACAAGCAAAGAACCAGCAAAAGGAGGGGGAAAAAACTCCAGAGAAGTTCCAGAGTCAGGAAGTGTAGTCCTGCCAAGAATGTAATAAGGGTTTAACGAAGAGGCAGTTTCTGTAAGCAACACCAAAATGTTTCCTTCCTGCCTTCCTTACAGGATTAGGCCAGTAATTTTGTTATGTATGGAACTTGGTAGGTTCCAAGTTCCTCTTTCTGATTGGCTGAAAAGGCCACTCGCAGATTGGTTATTCAAGAAACCAATCCGGGAAGCCCGCCAAATGGCAGGAACAGTCAAAAGAGTGTCATTGGCCACAAGCTGAGGTAAGCCGCTATAAAAGGGCTTCACGGCTTGGGCTGTTGTTCATATACTTTTGCCTTGCGAGTTAAATAAATAGTTGTTGTTTTGGAACCCAGTCCTCACGGCGCTTCTTTCCGGACGGAACACTGGCGACGAGGGTGGGATCGTCGTAGAAGGTGAGACCAAAGCACGTGGCAACCTGAACCGAGTGAGAGAGATGGCCGGTAACAACCGCGCACACACACATCAATCCTGATGAGGAGGATTGGGAATCGTATATTGATCGGCTTTCTTATGTTTTTAGAAAGCAACGAAATGGAAGAAATCTCAGAGCAAAGGAAGAGGGCTGTCTTCTTTACATTACTGTGACCCGGCCATCTTTAAATGGCGAAGGTGCTGGCAAAACCCAGAGATGTCAAACAGATGACTTGGTCCGAACTGACAGAATGCTTCCAGCACACTACGCACAGGTGGTCTTGAAATTTAATAAAAAGGCATGAATTCTATAATAGGGACCAGAAGGAGGATGAAACGATCGGAGACTTTTGTAGCAGCCTTGAGACACATCAGAGGAGCCTGTGATTTCCAAGAACATGGACGAGGCCATGAGGGACCACATGGTCCTCGGTCTGAAGGTCACTACCCTTCAGAGCAAACTCCTGAATCGGCCAAACATAACCATGGCCGAGGCCATTGCAGAGGCAACTGCCGCCAAAGTAGCTAAGAAGTCAGCAGCCACCATGAGGCAAATGAACGCAATTCCAGATCTGCCAAACCAACCCAGGGAGAAGAAGGCAGAGGGAGAAAGAAAACAGCCACAGTGACAGCCACTAACGAAAATATCAACCCCAGAGTGATACCGAGGATGACAATGAAGACGTCCATAGACTCCATTCAGATAAAAAATGGCGCAAAAGAGGAGAAATCGGTGGGAGTTTTCAATGTGCAGGCTGCAGAGGCAACCACCTGCAAGCTGAATGCAGGTTCTGAAAGCAGGGCTTGTAATAAAATGGGGCACAACCAAAAGGGTCTGCCGCAACAAAAAGAGCTATAGTCCTAAAAGATGGGCAGCACCCCTCCAGACATGAAGAAAGACAAGCCAGCAGTAGATGGAACCATACAAGAGAACCGGTGACAGGGAAAAGAAACGCATCAGAGCAGTCACCATCGACAATGCCAGGGCAGAGAGCGGAAAGAGGGTTCGGATAGAGGTGAGCATCAAGGGGAGGCCCTGCGTGATGGAAGTTGACTCAGGGTCATTTCTATCCATGGTATCCTGGAATACCATCCGGTGCCTGATACTGAAACATTAAACAGTATAAATTGTTTCAGTATAATACTGAACATTAAACAGAAGAACTACAGAAACAAAGATTAATGTTAAAAGACTACCAGGGAAATCGAATTCTGGTAGTAGGCCTTGGACATTTCCTCGTCAAATTTAAAAACCACGCTGAAATCTTGCCTCTGACCATCGTCGACCGAGACTGCCTAGTCTGCTAGGGATCGAATGGTTCACACCCCTGGGAATTGGATGACCGGGATCAACCGTATCGCCACAGCCAACTGGGAGGAGACCCTGCTCCAAGAATTCAAAATGTTTCGACAGGACTTAGGCAAGTACAAGGGGACCCCAATTTTATTTAAGCCTAGACCAAAAATAGCCCCCATCCGTTTTAAAGACCAGACAGTGTCCCATTCGCATTAAAAACCAAAAATTGACGAGCACTGAATAAATTCATAGCTCAAGGGGTTTTAGAGTCAATCAACCATGCAGGTGGGAACACCTATCGTCACATAGGTGAAGCCAGATGGGTCAATGCGCATCTGCGGAGACTATAAGGCAAACCCTGAACCATGGCTCCAACAAAGAGCATACCCGTACCGGTAGTGTAACATTTACTGCACTCGTTAGGGGGAGGAAAAACTTTTGGCGAAGCTCGACCTCGCACAGAAACGTATCAACAATTACCCATTTGATCCTATTACAGAGAGGCACAGACTATTGTAAGACATGAGAGGGGCATTCCAATTGTAACAAACTCTAATTCGGCGTTAGCGTTGCCCCAGGCATGTCCAAAGCCTCATGGAAATGCCTGCTAAATGGAATCAAAGGATATCATCCCTTACTTTGATGATGTACTAGTCTCAGCAAAAATGCCACACCAGCTAGAGACAGATTAAGAGAGTATTAACAAGATTTAGAAAATCAGGCCTCAAAGTAAAAAGAGAGAAAGTGTGAATTACCACCAACCAGGTTGAGTTTTGGGCTATTTAATTGATGAACAAGGCATTCACCCCACCGAAAAAAAGTGAAGGCTATAAAAGAATGCTCCTAAGGCACAGGAACAAAACTGAGCTTCAAGCATTCCTAGCCTCATAAATTTTTACAACGTGTTCCCTGCCCCGTAAGGCAACCATAAGCAGAACCCCTACATTGACTGCTAGATAAAAAAACCATTTGGACATGGGGCCATCAGGAACAAAAAGCCTTCCAGGGTATCAAAAGATCTATAAACGTCCAACACGTTCTCATCCAGTATAGCAATACCTGCCCTTGACAGTCACATGTGATGCATCGCCTTTTGGGGTCGGTGCCATCCGTGCCACCAGCTACCAGATGGCAGAGAGGCACCAGTCACTTTTTACTCCAAGACACTCTCCAAATCAGAAACAAATTACAGCGAACTCAATAGAGAAGCCCGCGCAATCATCGCCGGAGTCAAAAGATTCCATGAGTATCTTTATGGGAAGAACTTTTTCAATAATAACTGATCACAAGCCCCTTCTTGGAATCCTAGCAGGCAACAAGCCAACCCGAATATTCTGTCACCTATAATGACGAGGTGGTTCTGAATTCCTCGTGCCTACTCCTACACGCCTGATTCACCGACCCAGCAAAGTCATCAACACACGCTGATGCCCTGAGCCGTTCCCCACTGCCCATCCACAGAAGACAACCCTGCACCAACTACCTCCACACTTCAGCTTGAGACCTGCCTGGACCTGCCACTGACTGCAGTGGACATGCGGAGAACCACGGTTAAAAGACCCTTTGACAGCATGCATATTAAATTGGGTAGGTAAAGGCTGGCCGGGAGGAACAAAACTGAGACTTTAAACTATTCACATACCAGACAGAACAAACTGTCCAAAGAAAAGGGTGCATTTTATGGGGTGACAGGGTGATGATATCCGAACAGTTCCAGAAAGACGTTCTGGACATGTTGCACAAGGGGACCCGTCATAGTCAAATAATGAAAGCCCTGGCCAGGAGTTACGTCTGGTGGCCAGGACTGGACAAAGACATTGAACACGTGGTTGCAACATGCCATGACTGTTCAAAAATCGAGGCCTATCCCCCACAGGCACCAGTAAGAGACTGGGAACTCCCTGAGGCCCATGGTCTAGAGTATATATTGACTTTTCTGGCCAAAGAAGGGAAACACAATTTTTGTAATCGTGGATGCATAATCGAACTGGTTGGAAGTCATCCTCATGGCTTCCACAACCACGAAGCTGTAATGAAACAGCTAGACAAACTCTTTTGCGACACATGGGCTACCTGATGTACTAGTTTTGATAATGGGACCCAATTTACAGCTTTGCAATTCGAACAGTATCTGGCGGCCCAGGGTATCCGAACATGCCTTGACTGTGCGCGGCCCATCTGGCTGCGAACGGCAGGGATGAACGCATGGTCCGGTACACTAAAAGAGGGCCTAGAGAGAATGGAAAGGGGGGATGTTACAAGACAAACTTAAACTGACTACTAACTTGCAGCATATTACCCCTAGCAGCACAACCAACAAAAGCCAGCAGAACTCACTAATGGATCGGAAACTAAATTCTACCTGGACAGATTGCACCCCACTTACACCTGGGACAAATCCCCGATTCCTCAGCAAATACCGTATGTTTGAAATCAGTGACCTGGTCTATGCCAAAAAACCTCACCAGGGACCCATTATGGCTTCCAGACCACCACACCCAAATTACAGGCCCCAGTCCTACCGACTACTCTTAGAGGATGGTAGGGAAAGAAGCGGCACATAGACCAGCTTCATTCCCGCCACCTCGAACGAAAAACACCAATAGAATCAAAATAAATATCGACAAAAATAACCAAGGAAGGGAGGGAATACAAATAAATAAAAAAGGGAGAGATGAACCTTCCATAAAACAAGACAACAAACACTACAAAAAGACAATTTAACTAAAAAAAGAGCCACTATGGTTAGATGAACCCCAAGGAAAGAAATCCGGGAGCAGGAAGAGCAAAGCGAGGCCTTCCTGGAAGGAGGACAGCCGAGCAAAGCTCGACCAACCAGCCAGGGAGTGGTGGAGCCAATCTCAACTGGCCCGAGAGACTCCAGACTCAGGCAGGAGCGGCAAGGCTGACTCACCCTTCCAGGAGGTTCCATGGAGAAGGACCAGAGAAACAGCAATCCCTTCCGAACCGTTCGAAGACCACGCCGTGACTGAGCTGCGCAGGTCAACCAGAACTAGAAAAAGGCCCACCTACCTGTGTGATTACATAACGCATGTTGGACAAGGGGGGAGGGGTGTTCTGTATGGAACTTTGTAGGTCCGAAGTTCTTCTTTCTGTTTGGCCGAAAAGCCCAGTCGCGGATTGGTTATTCAAGAACCAATCCTGGAAGCCCGCTAAATGGCGGGAACAGTCAAAAGAGTATCATTGGCCACAAGCTGCAGGCAAGCCGCTATAAAAAAGGCTGCCATGGCTTGGGCTGTTGTTCCATATACTTTTGCCTTGTGAGTTAAATAAATAGTTGTTGTTTGGAACCCAGTCTCACACGCTTTTTTCTGGACGGAACAAATTTCTTCTAACAACCGGTTCTCTGAACTGCTTAGAATGTTAACAACCGGTTCTCGCGAATAGGTGCGAACTGGTAGAATTCCACCCCTGAGTTTATCCTATAACATTGTTACTTTCTTAAGAGCTTGTTGAATTTGGCAATTAAAAAATTAAGTTTAAGAATATGTTCAAATGAGCCTCAGTTAGAACTTGAGTGGATATTCCAGGTGTCAAAACCAGCAGAACCCAAGCTGGTTCTCAATAAGATATAAAAATAAATATGCTTTTCTAAAACAAATGTGCTAAGTCAATATAAGTTATGTGCTTTCCCACCTCCACCCCCAAACAAGTGCCAAAAGGCTTAAAGCAACTATATTATACAGTATTTTATAATTGTAACAGATATTTTGATATTATAATTTTATATTCTGGTAAGGTAAATTTGGACTATAACTGATTTGTTACTTTGTGATAACAGAATAACAGATAATCAGAGTTGGAAGTGATCTTGTAAATCATCTAGTCAAACCCTCTGCCCAAGCCAGAGACCTACACCATTTCTGACAAATGGCAGTCCAATCTCTTCCTGAAAGTCTCAAGTGATTACATTCCCACAACTTCCGAGGGCAAGCTGTTAATAATAGTACCATAAGCTTTTTTGAATTTGTTAGCTATCTGGTATGCATTCATGGATATATATGCCCTTGTCCCTAACCAAATTTCCGATTAATTTTTTCTGTATGTGACTTTCTCAGTATCACTGTAAGCTGGAAGAGGCTATGCCTCATTACCTCCTCATATGCAACAAAAAAATTAACATATGTCATATTTTTAAAATAAAATTAATCCTTTTCCTTTCTTATTGTACTAGCTCAAAAAATTTTTAGCAGGTTCTAAGGACTTAAAATATTGATGTCTTTTTTTATATTAGTAGCAATTTCCCACATCAGCAGAGTCCTGTAGGAATGACCTGAATCCATTAGCTGCAAATATCCACAAGAGATTAGTCAATTCAATTATATGTTTTTCTTCTGCTCATATTGAATGTGTAACGTATGTACACACATATGCATGCATACACAAATACAGAGACCTGCCAAACTCATATTTAACCTACTGATGCATTTTTCATCTACAACTAATTTCACTGATGAAAATATCTTCAAGTGTTAAAAATGAAATGAACATGTGTGAATGTATATACGTACAATTTTGTTGAAAACTCTGGAAATCATTGCAGGCTTAGAAAACTTCCAATCCTGATGACAATAGATTTTTTTAAAAAATAATATCTAAATCATTACTCTTCCAAGGCATTAGTGTGTGGAAGAGGTGTCCATAGGTTATGGTCCAAAAAAAATCAAGCAGTAGTCCAATCTTCATTGCACATTTAAAAAACTGGTGAAGGACTTTCAATCATATTTTTGTAGCTGCCTGTGGATATCCCAGAATTAGGTCTACAACTTTTATTATTTTTCAACACTCCCAAAAGCTAATTTAGTTCTGTCTACTAAGCTATCTTTCATGTGATTTCTAATGAAGGCAGTATGGACAATCAGATTATTTATTACTATTAGATACCTATTTTCGTGGCAGTAGTCTGTTAACCAAATTCAGAATTGGAGTGCGGAAGTTTTAGGCAGGCAGGTTGCCAACAAGATTTAAGAGCAAAGCAACGCAACTGAGCTTTAAATTCCTTACATGTTACCTGATTTTGAAGAGGGTATTCCATTGTTAAACTGGATAAATTGAATCCATAAATATTTCTTTTGAGCAGAAAGTGGGCTTGCACCTTTCCCCTCATTTAACAATTTGATTTTGCTGACACAAAGCATGTGCATTTCTAAACTTAACATTATAAAATATTCTGACAATTTTAATATAAACAGGAACCTTTTGCAGTGATTGCTTGGATCGAAAATGTTTTTCCACTTGACATTTGTTTATACATCCAAGGAAAGAAACTTTATTTATGGCTAGCTGAAGAACACAAATAAACATGGGGGAGAATTGAAAAATCAGCTTTGATTATGCATGAAAATCTACAATGTCATTGTGTACTCTGGTTCCATATTCTGATTGCCTGTTTATTTTTCTAGAGCTGCTGGCGAGCCTATGGAAGAAGAGTCAGCCTTGTGAAGTGCCAAGTCCTCCCCTGACATTTCCTGTGTGTGACATCATTGTGTATCCCCCCCCCCTCAAAAAAGCACCCTTAAACATGTCTTGTCTGCTGCTTGGGTGGCAGAGATCAGTTGGAACATAAACATTGGGCACAGAATTCTGAACAGCAGCTTCACTTGTTCGTGGGAGAGACTTAAAAGAGCCTAAAATTCCTTCAACATAACCACTAGGATTCTAACAGTAGAGTGAACCAGACTTGGATGGAAAAGCAGAATCTTGTGCCGATTTTTATATGCTCTCTGATCTACTCACCAAATTCAGTGGTAGAATAGAAATGTTAAAGTCATTCTGCATTCTTGTCTATGGTTGTCTATGAAAATCGAAACAGCCTGTGAAGCCGCTAGGGGGAAAAAACTAGACAGAATCACAAATCTCCCTCCTGCTTCTGACATGTTAAAATACATTTTACTGGGACTTTTTCCCTCTCTGATCAGTTGAAATGGTTCATATGATTGATTGGATGTAATGAAATTATGAGTTGTTCTTCTGTAGTGCCACTTTAAAGGTGCTAGAGCAATTTCATAAGAGAAGCATGAATTTCCAAAGGGAAACTGGGCAGCAAGAGACATCCATTCTGCTCTTTTTTAGTTGTCCCAAATGCAAGTGTGTTAAATGTGCCTCTCCTTTAGCTTTCTGTTGCTGTTGATGATGGTGGCTCTGTATTTCTGTTGTTAATGATAATTAGAAGCTTGTGAACAAAATTTGCTCAGCAAGGAGAGATTGATGGTTTGTTTTTGGCATAATGCTGCACAGATTACAGATGGCATTAGCGAAGTATATAAATGATTGCAAACTGATTCAAACTGATTTCAAAACTGATTCAGCTTTCTGAAATCAATAATTTTCCCTATCTGACTTAATCCTGTTTCAGAACAATCTGGTGCTACATTTTTAAGAGAGCTTCCTGAAGTTTGCTGGAAAATCTAGTATTTTTGCAGATTATTTTTTCTTTTGGAGTTGGCATGTCTGTTACTCTCTTCCACTGAATCCCATTGAAGCTTGGAACTCAGTAGCAAGATTCTGAGAGGTATCTCCTGCTATTTATTTTTTTCTCTGATGAATAGTAAGTTTATGCCACAAATCCAGGTGGATTCAAGAATATTAACTGAAGAGCTGTGCCTTTTGCTGATAATGAATTCTTAAACTGCACATGTTGCCTTATTGTCACAGAAAAGGAAGGAGTCTGGGGTGTTCTTTTGGGGTTTGCAAATAATGGGAGAAAAGTTATCTCACTAAAATCTTTCTCACAGACACACATAAATGTATACATACAGATCTGTACATACAAACCTATAATAGAGAGAAAATTGTGCATTATTTACTGTTCACCATTTTACTTTAAACTGATAGTTGATGTTTCTTTGATCGGAAAGCAACAATAATATTCTTTTATACATTTTCCAAGCTCAAAGAAGATATTAAAGCCATAAGTGAACATTGTCATGCTTTTTGTTCAGAAATCTGAAAGAGACTTTAATTAAAACAAGATTCAGGGAAAGCCAGAATATGAAAGATATAAAACAATGTGGTTTCAGTTATAGCAGATGCAAACCTGTAAATCAAAGATGAAAGATTTCACTCAAATAGAATTATATAATTTTCTTCTGTTATACAGATGGATTGCATTCCCCCCCCCCCCNCATCCCCCCCCCCCCATGTTTTAGTTTGTTTACAGTCAATATTTTAATGTGAAAGATTTTTTACTTATTCATATGGAAATTGTCTGATATAATTTGGAAATCTGAGCAGTGTTTCAAGCAGGAAGCTGCAGGATAAATTCACAAGATTCATTATCAAATTATATTTTGATATTGAAGTGTTACATGAGATGTATACCAACTATTAATTATTGGAAAAGTAATTTATCATTCAGTTCCTGTTTTCATTATATTTTGAAGACATTAAACTGTCCAAGTGTGAATACTTATTTTGTCCTTTGATGCAAATAATGTTACATTTGTCAAAAGGGTAATATATTATGAACATTTCTCTAAAGAACCCTGCATGAAAAATTATTTTGTCTAATAGTAATCCCATTAATTATGCTTCATGAAAAAAATCACTGCACCTGAAGTTGTTTATTATGTCACTTTTGATTTTTTTCATGTCATATTTTAAATGGGAGTACTAGAAATGACCTGCTTTTTAATATTAACATTTTATTGCAATTTGAAGACTGTATAAAAATTAACAAGTGGAGAAAGAATTAATAATCAGGATCTGATTAATTTCTTTCTGAATTTATAGTAAGAAAAAAATATCTATTTCAGATACATCCTATTTAAACTAAATACAGATGGTTTCCAAAATTTGAACCTGAAAGCTTGCACAGCATTATTTGGAATTATATTCAGGGGTGGGATTCTACCGCTTCTGTTCAGTTCTATAGAAGCCCTTGTTAACTTTCTAAACAGTTTGGAGAACCAGTAGTTAGAAGCAATCTCCTTTTGTTTTTTTCCACCCCTATTATGTTCTTGCCAGAATGCCTAGACTTCCTGTCTCCAGAGCTTCTAGAGCTTGACTTTCTTAAAGGGGAAGGGTTGTTTTAAGATTTTTACACTGCTGTTGGGAGGAAATACTTCCCTGGACAAATCCAGTAGACTTATCGAAGAAATTAAACTTGAAGTAAATGAACCAAAAGTTTTTAGTGACAGGGAACCAAGATGATGACATTCAGCAAAGGCTTCTTGGCTAGCTAGAAGGATTGACATTCAAACGTGAGTTTACATACCCTTCTCGAGTTTGTCTAAAACTGGTTTTTGGTGAAGTTAAATTCTGCTGCTTGGTGATGTTTAATCCTGTGTTTATTGATGGAATAATTTTCCTATTTAGCTTCAACAAGCAACAGCTTAATGTTGTGATAATTAATAATATTTTGTATTGTGTTTTAATTTTTCCTGCCTCATGGTTTCTTTTTCTTTGGAGAGAGGTCTTCCTTGCTGCTTTAGTACTATTGTGCACTTTCCTTTTGGGGTACCTCACTTCCAGGAGGCAGGATACAAAGCTAGCACTGATTTTTTTACATGCCTTTCTAGGGCACTGTTACCTTTTCTTAAATCTGGATGATTTTCCTTAGGATATCTTTGAGAGTTGTGAGACCAGCTTGCGTATCTTAAGTGCTGTGCCAAATGCGGTGCAAATGGATCTAAGGATTGCTTTTCCTGGGTGTGCTTTTTCTGGAGAGCTTAAATGACCTCTCTGCTAAAGGATTTTATTTTATCAGAAAGAGTTGGCTGCTTCATAGTTATAACTGCATTTTAACTATTTTCATTCCTCAAGCTGCCCTGGCACCCTGCCTGATTTATAACTCCAGCTTGCAGGTATTTTTAATCTAATGATATTTAGGGCAGCTCTTTGCAAGCAAAGAAGCTTTTTGTATTTTTGTACAGGTAATCCTTGACTTACAAAAGTTCATTTAGTGATCAAAGTTATAATGGCATAGAAAAAAGTGACTTATGAACATTTTTCCACTTATGTCTGTTGCAGCATCCCCACTGTCATGAGGCCAGGCAAGGAGAATCATCCCTTGACATGAGTGATGTCAAGTTGGCCACAGCCACCCAGGCACATGACTACCAAGCCACACCTACCAACTAATCCATGCCCACAGAACCGGTTGTTAAAAAACTGAATCCCACCCCGATTATATTCTATTAAGTTCAATAGATATTCCTTTTGAGCAAACATGCATGGTTTCTGATTTGAAATTAAATTTATCTTTTAATTTATTGCAAGATTTATGTGATACAACCTTATTTTCTGGTATAAACAGAGGAATACCAAAGTGACATTTTCAATCATCTATCAAGAAGAGTGGATAGCTTTGTGAATATCTACATATAGAAATGAAACAATAACTGATGAGTATTTCAATTAATTTTACATGATCTCACTTCATTTCATGAAGCTTATATATATATATCACCTTATAGTAAATATAGAATTTCTGGGAGAACAATATGTTAATTAAAATGTGTGAGGTGGAAGCAGATAAAAAAACCACCAAAAGATTCGTTGATCCAAGGAAAACAAGGTT
>BHFT01015030.1:0-35722 GCA_004320025.1 Laticauda laticaudata | reverse complement strand
TACCTTATGATTCTTGACTCTTGATGAATGTATCTTTTATTTTATGTACACTGAGAGCATTTGCACCAAAACAAATTCCTTGTGTGTCCACTCACACTTGGCCAATAAAGAATTCTATTCTGTTCTGTTCTGTTCTATTCTATTCTAATTATAATATTCTCTAGTAGTAATCTCATAATAATAGTGTTTTCCCTCATAATATTAATACATATTAATTATTAATACTAATAAAAATTAATAAGTTACAATAATCAACCCTAATAGCAAAATCAATCTTTCTCTTGTAATTTTAGAAGTTCTAACTTCTGTTTCTCTTATTTAAACATCAATAGAACAGTATCTCAAAATATTCAGTGTCTTCCTTTTCTTTAATTTCAAATGTTAGTTCATTCGTTTCTGCACATTCTAAGATTTTTGTTATTATCTTTTCTTCTGTACAGATCTCCTCACCTTTCCAATATTGTGCAAACACGATTCTGACCACAATTAACACAAGTACTATTAAATATACATTCATTTTACTGTATTTTCTGATATAATGCCCAACAGAAATATTTCCATTTTAAATCTATATGTTCCTTTATCATTTTTTCTGTCCAGGTATGTCCATTTTTTTTTTTGCTTTCAGGCATATCCACCATATGTGGTAGTACAAGCCTAGGATTTGGTTGCACTTCCATCACTTGGCAATCTTATTCCTAAACATTCTAGCTAATCTTGCTGAAGAGAAGTGCCATCTATAAAACATTTTGTGTAGATTTTCTTTATGTGCAGTGGACCATTGTCAATTTATAGTTTCTATCCCACAACTTTTGCCATTTGTCCAATTCTATTGAATACCCAAAGTTTTTAGTCTATGCTATCATGGTTTCTTTTACTTGCTCCCCTTCCATTCTAATAGTCAGTAGATAATTATATATTTTTAAAATTAGTTTCTCCTCCAGTCCCATTAAGATTTGATCCCATTCTGTTGGTTCTTTATAAAAATCATATGTTTTAGCATCTTTATAATATCTAGATTGTATCTGTACATGAGACCACTGTGTTAAGTCTATTCCTTGGCTATTTAATTCCTGTTTGTTTTTCAGTTCCTCCTTCTCATTCAAAATATTTTGAATCTTACAATTTTTCCCATGTTTATCGTATTTGGGTGTATAAGTGCCTCTATCGTGGAGAGCCAGACAAGTATTTTCAAATAGTATTTTTCCTTGATTTTTGCCCTTACTGAGAACAGAGTGTTTCTGATATAGTGTCTTTGAAAGTATTTGTGTGTTTTGTGTTTCCTGTACCACAGGAAGGCATGCTATCCCAATTGCAAATCATGTCCCTCCGTATGAGTAATTGTCTATGTCTCAGAGTTATCCATTCTTTTGGCCAAGTAAGGGCAGCTGCTTGACAATATAATTTCCAATTTGGCAACCCAAAGCCTTCTCTATTAGTGGAGTCTTGTAGTAATTTTGGCCCAATTCTTGCATTTCTACCTTGCCAGATAAATTTGGATACTATTCTATTTAGTTCCTCACAATATTTCCTTTCTAGCTTTATTGGGATTGTTTGGAACAGGTATAACAGTCTCAGTAAGATATTCATATTGATGGTGGCTGTTCTTCCTTGCAGTGATAGTTGCATGTTTTTCCACTTTTCCAAATCTAGCTTAATTTGCTGTATTAGTTTTAAATAGTTGTTTTCTTTTACAGTTACACATCATGCTAAGTAGATTCCCAAATATTTTACTTTTTTTACTATCTGAATGTCTATCTTTTCCATTAGGTCTTTTTTCTCTTTATCTGTAAAATTCTTAACTAAGATTTTAGTTTTCTCTTTATTTTCAATCCTGAAACATCACCATAATCTTTTATTTTCTTTACTAATTTGAGTTCTGTTTGTTGCAGTTCTTCTATGATGAAAACCAAATCATCTGTGAAAGCTTGTAATTTGTATGCTTCCTTTTTTATCTCCATGCCTTTTATTTCTATATCTTGGCGGATGTTTCCAGTTAACACTTCCAAAGTCAGAATAAATAGTAGTGGGGACAATGGATATTCTTGTCTTGTGCCTCTTTTAACATTAATATTCTCTTTTATGTCCCCATTTACAAACACTTTTTTAGTCTCCTTATGTATACTGCATTGATCATATTAATAAAATTTCCCCTCAAATGCCATATACTTTACCTGCAGTATCATGAATTGCCAGTTTATCAAATGCTTTCTGCACATCCAGAAACATCAGCTCCATTTGTTTTTCTGGGTGTGCTTTATAATATTCCAAAGTGTTCAAAATTATTCTCATGTTGTTTTTAATTTGTCTATTCGGTAAGAAACCATTCTGGTCTAGATGTATAAATTCATTCAGTGAGGTAGGTCTATAATTTTTAATCTGCGATAAACCTGTGTCTTCTTTCAGTATGAGGGTGATATTTGCTTCCACCCAGGATTTTGGTATTTTAGCTTTTAACAGGACTTCATTGTAAACTTCCAGCATTAATAGTCCCAGGGAGTCTTGTAGTTGTCTATAGAATTCTGCTAGTAGGCCATCTGGTTCTGGTGTTTTATTATTGTTCTCTCTCTTAATTGCCTCTGTTAATTTAAATATGTTTTCATTTAATTTAGATCTTATTTCTTCAGGGACTTTAGGTAACCTGGCCTCTTCTAAGTATCATTTTATTTCATCCTATTTCATCTTCTAAGTATCATTTTATTTCATGCTTTGATAGTTCCTCTTGGTTGTACAGATTTTCATAGTAGTTCTGAATTATTATTTTTTTGCTGTAATTTTGATGCTGTAGTGTACCTTTCTCATCTATCACACTTTGTATCTGTTTTTTCCCCTTTTTTAATTTGTATGCCAACTATCTTGCTGGTTTTTTAGCATTTTTGAATAAATTTTGTTTTATACTCTTAAATTTTCATGCTAATTTTTCTTTTTCAAATAAGCTCAGTTTGTGTTTTATTATTTCTATTTGATTGTTGAGCTTCTTTTCTTGTGGCTTTTTCTTTAGTTCCAGTTCTAGTCTACTGTACTCTCCCTACAGTGTTTTTTTATATTGCTTCTTTTCCTTATTTTTCCTTCTTACATAAGATATAGCTAATCCTCAAAAAGATGCTTTCTCTGTGTTCCTTACATTTTGTAATGCAATCTCTTCCTTTCTATTTTCTTTAAAGAAAAATGGCATTTCTTTTTCTGTTATTTGTATGAATTCTTTATCTTTTAATATAGATTGATTTAACATCCATCACATTTTTTTCTTATGTCTTTCACATTTAATCCTAACTGAGTTGTGATCTGCTCATATAATTGGTTCTATTTCAATTTCCTGTACATTAGTACTTAGATGATATCCATGCCATATCTATTCTTGACGAGGATGGATAGCTATTTGAGTAGTATGTATATTGATTTTTCTCTGGATTTCTTTCTCTCCATGTATCTTGAATACTCATTTCTTCCATCAGTTTAAAGAAAGTCTTTGGTAGGGTTTTCCTTATCTTTTTATTTGTTTTACTGCTTCTGTAGTCTAGCTTTACATCTATGATTGCATTAAAGTCTCCTCTAAGACAAATGTTTTCATAGTCCAGTTCTGCAATTTTCTCCTGAAGTTTCCCATAAAAATCTTTTTGCTTGTTGTTTGGGGTATATATATTACTATCAAGAGCACCTGTTTGTGGTTTATTATTACTTCCATCATCAATATTCTCCCGTCTTCATCTTCTTATATTGGTTTGGCTTTTATTGTTTCTTTGATATATAAGATCACCCCTTTTTCTTTTGTTGTGTCAATGAAAAATATAGTTTTCCAATTTTGGGGTCACAGAGTGTTCACAGATAATTAGAGTTGGAAGGGAACTTGTAATGCATCTAGTTCAACCCCTGCCCAAGCAGGGAACCCTACACCATTTCTGACAAATGGCAGTCCAATCTCTTCTTGAAAGTCTCAAGTGATAATGCTCCCACAACTTGATTGATTGCTCTCACTGTCAGAAAGTTTCTCCTTATTTACAGTTCGCTGTATTCAGGGGTGGGATTCAAATTTCTTAACAACTGGTTCTGTGGGTGTGGCCTAATTTGTGTGTGGGGCTTGGTGGTCATGTGACTGGCTGGTCATGGCTTGATGGCTGTGTGTGGCTTGGTGGTCACATGACTAGCTGGGCATGGCTTGTATGTAAACATTGTAAATATTTATGTAAATATTGAATTTTTTATTAAAAAAGAACAATTTTACCCAAAATCAGGCAAAGCAGGCAAGCAGATTGAGTTGCTTGCAGAATCACAGATTCACTCACAGATCTACCTTTTTTCAATCTGCTGCCTGAGTCTGTCACATAAAATTTGCTTGCATAATGCAGGCAAGTTCGATGGCGCACATGCAGGATAAAGAGTGTGTCAGTTATGGAATTCATCGCTGCCACATAGTTGAAGAAAGTGGGAGGGGGTGATGTTAATTGAGTAGTTCTTAGTAGACAAAATGTATTATTTTGATAGCTCAAGGTTACAGGGTGCAGAAAGAATTAAAACTTACTTTGGGATTGGTGCATGTGATCTGGTGATGAAGGAAAAGGGGATGGGTTGTAGCTTGAGACTTTGTGAAGAAGCTGGGAAAATTTAGCTCTGGATTTCCCCAGTATGTGCCAGGTACTCTTCTAATAAAAGTACTTTGAGATGTTGTGTGTCTTGGCGTTACTGACAGGAATGGAATTACCCTGGAACACTGACAGAGTGACTTGGTGGGGAGGGGAATGGTGGGCAGGGAGGGGCGGGGCCAGCCAGTGGCATGATTTGCCAGTTCTCCAAACTGTGTAGAATGGTAACAACTGGTTCTATAGAACTGGTCCGAACTGGTAGAATCCCATCCCAGCTGTATTGTCTTTTGATATGTACTTTTTGTAAGCAGATTACACAAAGTCCATTTTTTGCAGTTTTGTAAATAATCGTGTCCTTTTCATGAGAGAATTTAGTCCATTTATATTAATCGATAGTAGACTTGTTCCTTCTTTTATTATTTCACTTAAGGTGGGTTTTGCTGTTCTAGTTGCTCTTGTTTCTCTCTGCTCCTTTGTTCTTACTCCTTCTTGTTTTGCTTGTTTCTTTTGTTCAGCTTCACTTCCTTCTTGTTGCTTAGTCGTAATTTCATCTGTCATTAATTCCTCTTGTCATCTATTTCCTACTTCTTCTCTTCTTGTTTGTTGCTCCTGTGACTTAAAGTAATAGTCATAGAATTCATATGCACTATCCAGTTTATGTCTTTTGTCATTCCAGGTAACCAAAATTCCCTCCGGTATCAGCCATCTGAAGTTTACTTGATGTTTAATCAACTGTCAGAATGAGTTTTCCAGGATCAAACAGAGAGTTTGCAGACTCCCTGTGATCAACGGAAGTTCCCCTTCTATCTGCACCACCTCTCCAAGGTGGTTTGGGTCCAACTGAATTCAACTGGACCTCCTGACAGAAAGACTATGGCAACTTAACATGGAGCCCCGTGAAAGCTCGTCATTCTTGCTTCATCTCCTGGTATATACTTTTTTTCTATTACCAAGTTATTATAAAATAAAAAATAAATAAAAAATATAAAAATAAATGTTTCAAAAAAACAACATTTTAAAACATTTTTAAAAAGAAGAAAAAGAATCTGTGCAGCATCAGGGCTGACTTCATAAGCTATAGATAAATGTCTGATAATGTAAATAGAGATTTTGTCTTGCTAAAACAACTTCCTTCCTTCCATCCATCCTTCCTTCCTTCCTTCCTTCCTTCCTTCCTTCCTTCCTTCCTTCCTTCCTTCCTTCCCATGAATTTTTTCTGTGTGGGAAAAACATGGCATCTCCTTCCTTCTCTTTCATTGTATTAATTTTAGGCAAGTTTTTTACACTGCTCACTGCTAACCCAGCTGCATTTCATCAAGTATAAAATCCTGATACATTTAATTACTCATTTGTCTTGATAAAATTAGTTTTGATAATTATTTCAATTAAGTTAAAATAAAATAACAAAGTGAGCAAAGTGAACAAAATGAAAGATCATTTTCTATTTTATCTTTGTACTTTTTTTGAAATGCTGCCATCTTATGTTCATCTGTACACATAGCAGACTAACCTGGAAGAATTATCATGCTGATATAACTGAACAACAAAAGATCTTTTCCAAGTAAATTGTTCTGTTTTCAATACTATCATTCATGAACTATATTCAAATATTCTGTCACTTTTGGACAATTACTTCCACAATTTCATAATTTTCAACATTGTATAATGCCATCATATATTGTTATGATGTGTATTGTATAATATAGATTAAGACATGCCTTTATAATCAAAGAGTATACAATTAGAATTTTTACTATTAGAATTGAGGAAGTTCATTGTGCAAAGTTCTTATTTCTTTTGGCCAAAGTCCTTTATATTGTTTTAGAAGAAATATCTCCATCCACAATCTGTTGTACAATATGATAGCAATGAATCCAAGGACTCATTTTGTTTTTCTCCCAGATGTTAATTAGTTTTTACAAATAGGAGATACATTTTTAAAAGACACAGATAGTTATCTTTTATTAATAATTTTTTGCTGCTATCACAAGCAACCTTTTGGCTCCTATTAGTTGCAGTATATTGAAACTATTTTCTTTTCTCCAAAATGATAAATATATTAACACAGAGCATAGAACAATATTTTGTGATAAAATAATGTTGGTACACATAACTTCAGAATTTCATTTGTAAATCTTAGATGCAGTTGTGAAAAAAGTTATCTTGGCCAATACTCCTAATAACTAGTAGAAATTTACAAAAACTCCATAAATTTCTAAGAGGATATGGTTCTTCTTTCACTGCCAACAATTAGTCAACTGAATGATTTCCAAATAGGACTAGACTTGGTCAGCATTTGGATGGTTCTAGTGATAACTATAATACATGGCAGTTTCAGGTTGCCTTATGCCATTACAAAATTTAATACATTTTAGAGTCTTTGATATACTTCCTATATGTTGCTTTGATAATTTTTAGGACAGCCCTATGTTAGGATTGTCTAGTTCTTTCTGAATAATTGGAGATCCAGGTTGAGAAATGATCTACTTTGTTGCAAAATAAAGTAATAATGAAGGCAATACCTGAAAAAGAGACTGACTTACCAGTTCATGAATGAATACATATTATATTAAATGAAGCATATGCTCACTTGGACGGCAAAATACATGGTTAAATTTTCAATAATAGCATATTAGAAGACTTGAAATACTTTAAAGATTAATAAAAGAGAGCTCCATCAGTTACCCTTGAGATTCCCATACTCACACATTCTACTCTTTTTCTTACATCTGCACTAGAGCTATCAGGTTCATCTGTGCTTCCAACTTTATTAACTTTAATTAACTTTATTAACTCAACATGAAAGAACTAAAAAAAGTGTATTAATAAGATTTTAAGTCATTTAGTAAATAAAACAGCAAATTTCTGTTGCAAATTCCATTCTGTTGAGGGTCCTTTGAAGACTATTCAGAAAGATGGTTCAAAATGAGGATGAAGGTTCATTCTCTGAGCTTCTGGTTTGATTTCTGAATGTTTTGTTATCAGATTAGGTAACATCTTCATCAGAGTTTAATGATTTAATCCCCTAAACTCCCCTAAATTTGGGAACAGTCCAGAGAACAAGCTACATATATTTGCCACTATTGGAATGGTTCAAAATGTAGCAGATTGTAGAATACAGTGGTGACTGCATTGTTGTGACCTATAAACCTCTTTATGGTTTATTACCTTACCTGCATGACTTTCTTCTCCATAGCAGTCTGCCCACCTGCGTGGAAAGACTGTCTGTCTGTCTATCTGTCTGTCTAATGTTGATTTTCCTGTTTCTTATTCCAGAAGTCAATTAACTGGAGTGATATTGGGGGGGGGGGTGTTTGCTTTTTGTATGGTTTAGGCTTATGCATGCAGAGATGAAAACAAACCTCAAAAAATCAGGGTGGTGGGGGTAGTGGTGTGTACCTACTATTCCTTTTCATAAAGTCATGATAGTTGCCCTTTCATTATAGAGTCTTTCTGGCAGCTCCTAAAAGTCTTTAAATATGACAGAGCTTCATTATAGAGCTAGACAATGCATATATAATCCTCACCCACCCTTAATGGAATCCATTCTTACAACAGATTTAAATCTATTTATAACCATTAAAAAGTATCCAGAAGAATTCAAGCCCTAGAAGGGCTGCATCTAAATTTACAAGTTAAGCATCATCATCGTCAAATAATTGCCACCATCATTTCAGTCAGCAAAAAACAAGGAATTTGTATCATAACAATCTGCATCAATTTATGTGACAAATACAGTAAATATGTTCTTCTTCATTAATTAGGCTTGCTTACTGACAAATGAGGTGGATAAACTAATCAGACTTGTTAATTTGTTACATCTTAAGCAATACCATGGGCTGTTCTATATATAAGTCACAAGAGTTGGAAGTGCTTACAATCTTTTTTTCAATCAACTTGCTTTACTAAATTTAGCAAATGTATTTCTGAAAAGGAAACACAGCATTCATACAACTGCAATATTTCACAGTATACTACTACATATTAACTCAGTAGTCTCAAAGTGGTCTACAACTTATGTGAAATGTAAACCACTTTTTGCAAACATGGACATCCACAAAAGGAGACAGCAAGGAAGGCAAATGATATTATATGAACATATGTCATTTGTGCAATGATATTATGAGATACATAACTTCATTGTAGCTTCTGATAGATCTCTATGATTTCAAATTAAGTTAATGACAGAGCAATCACAAAACATGTAGAAAAAGCTACTAGGGAAAGGAGTCAACTCATTTAATTGATGCCTGTTAATTAGTACCCACATATTCTCATACATATCACTTACAAATGTTGCAATTAAATTGATATTGACTCTTAGAATCCATATAAAAGAATTTTGTTCAGGACAAATTTATTAACAAACTTCACAGTATAACGGATATTATGGCTAATCTGTGGAGTGCAATACCTTGGATAGTTACCACCATTTCTCCTAAGTGCCTTTGTTTCTCTTGTAAAATCTAATCAATCTCTTGACATAGCTTACAAGGAAAGTATGAGTGATAAAGCAGAATGTAAAGTGGAGGAAAGTGGCCAAAGCAGATTGCAGCACTTCAATTTGGATTCCAAGCAGGAAAAAGCCCAAAGGGAACATCAGGCCAGCCATAATACAAACTTACATAGGAAAAGGAATCAAATAAAGGTATTAAAGAATCCCTGTAGACAAAAGCCCAAGTAATTAAGAAAACTAGTCAAATAAGAAAAGAAAACCCTTACAAACACAGGACATGCCAAATAAGCAAAACAAACAGACAAAAGACACGAAAAATATATATAAATTGCAAAAGAGACAGACAGGAGATTGCCACAAAACAAATATAAAAAATCATTGTAAAGCTAAAAGAGATTAGAAAAAACCAATAATACAATCAAACCACCCCGCAGAGTTTGCCTTCCGCACCGCACAGAGTTTGCTCTCCGGCGGGAATAAAGAAAAACCCTGACAGGATTTGAAACATTAAACACAAATATAAGCATTCACACACAAAAGGAGAAAAGGGTATAAAAATCAGGGACTTACCATACGAAAGTAGCTAGCCCAGGAGCTCAGACTTCTTGCTATCTCTCGCCTTCCTGAAAAATAAAAAGATCCAGCTTTCAAGCAGTTGTCCATATCCTTGTGCCGGAGCTCTCCCAGCGGGAAAATCAAATCCTTAAAGGAAAGGCATTTTGCACCTTTCAACAGTATTTTAGATTATTTTGGGTTTGTAAATCTCAGTGGTATGGCAGGCTTGCATATTTGATTTGTACTTCTCCTAGCTGTTTATTTTGGCCAAGAGGAGATTGGTTCCATAATTAAAGAAAGTGAGCAATGCCTCTTTAAAAGAAGCATATTTCAGAAAGTGAAGAACATTATCTTGACAGAAATAGGTGAGATCCATTACCAAAACCATGAGGGGGAAAGCAACTACTAAGTGGAAAACATGCAGAAAATACATGGAAGAGTTTCAGACAGATCCTTCTATAATTCTTATGAGTATAAAAGGGTAAGCATAAACAAA
This sequence comes from Laticauda laticaudata, assembly GCA_004320025.1. Classification (NCBI taxonomy): domain Eukaryota; kingdom Metazoa; phylum Chordata; class Lepidosauria; order Squamata; family Elapidae; genus Laticauda; species Laticauda laticaudata. The sequence continues at coordinate 25,635 of BHFT01015030.1, read as the reverse complement.
CTTGCAAAATTCTGTTCCTACGCTGTAGTTATTCTGAATAAAATTAGTCACAGTCTTCCTCGAGATATGATTTTTGGGGGATGGGGTGTCTTCTAGGACTAACAAATATATTCTTAAAAGAGGGAGTAGGACTTTACTAAAAAAAAAATCTTACTTTATACAGAAGATTTTTTACAATTATAGGTTAGTTTCTTGGAAATGTAATTGCGAAGTTGTCAGCCTCATCATATCAGATAAACCAGAAAGCTACTGACTTTGGATTTATTTCAGGAATGGCACAGAAACTACTTTTCACCATTGTGGATGATTAAGAGGTAATACTGGATAGGGTAGAGGAGACACCCTCAATAATTTTACTAAATCTCTCTCAGATTTTAATATCCTCAACCAAGGTATTAATCATCTGGCAGAATTGGCCTTGGAGCATCATTTTATCAGCTCTGATCTTTCCTATCAGTCTATGTTCAAAAGGTTTATGAGACAGAGAATTGTTCAACACCTGAATTGCTAATCTTTACTATCCCTTGTGAATCCATACATCTTCTCCTTCATGCTGTTGAGAATCTGTATGAAATGACTAGGAAATATTAGCTGGAATTTGGAATAGTTTTCCTTTATATCTCGACTAAAGTCAGTTCTGATATCTTCCTCCGTAGCACCTAATTCCAAGGGAACAATGCATATTCTTAAAAATTGTTTCATTATGGGCTGGATGATGAACAACAAACTAAAATTCAATTCAGAAAAGATGGATGCATAGTTGGTAACAAGGACATTAGACTCTGAAGTTGGGGTTCTGCTTATTTTGGATTATGTTGCCACCCTCCTGAAAAAGTGAACTCATTCACAGTCTGAAAGAGAACTCCTTGATCCCCAACTGCCTCTGGGTTTACAAATAATGTTCTAAAAAAATGGCTCTTGTCATTTTTACCATGGATTGATAGTGAACCAGTCTTAGTGATTAGTAAAGCATAATTAGGTAAGTACTAATTGGCTAATATTTTATATTTGTGTTTTGTTTGCAAATTTTGTGCTTGATGAACAAAGAGGAACAGAAGGAAATCAATCATGCAATCAAGATAAACATGTAAAACATGCAGTGTGGCAAAAGAATGTTGTCTGCAAAGATAATATTATAAAGAAAAAGGAAATATGTAAAGCAATACATCATGTAGTGTATAAGGAATATAATAGTAGTAAAATATAACTGGTAGGATTGATTGTTGAAATATGCTATTTGAAGCTGCTATTAATATACATTTTATTTATTTTGTAATTATATTGGTTGCTATACAAATTTTATCCTATTTTTATTGTATCTTCATTTGGATATAAAACAGTTCATTGCTTATTATATTATGCTATGGTTATACACACACAAATGTTTTTAGAGGTTTTTTTTCCTCAGCATTTACATTGCTAACTATTCAATTACTTATCTCTTTCTGGATTGTGATTTCTTTAAACAAAGTTTTTGTTCATAGTACATTCCTTAGGACTATTTCTCTGTCTGTTGGCTCAGTTTGTCCAAGTCAATTCATTCATGGAAATTGGGTGGAGAAGAAATTGAGTACTTTTAATTAAACTACTACCTCATCTAAGTTAATCAAACAGGAAGGAATCCAGAAAAAGTAAATACATAATTTCACTCATACTTAACACATTGCTTCGTAGACCATCTCTTCCAATTTTATTTACAAATTAATATTCAAATTAACCAATGAAATAATATGCACTTTTAATCTGAGGGTTTAGATTTTCCAAATCTGAAACTCAACATTATACTTACCTATTGTCTATTAAATATTGGAAGCCAATGATTGGCATTAATTTTCCTATTTATTTTCAGGGGGTGTCTTTTTTTTGCCCCCATGCATGAGAGTCCCACTTCTTCTGATTGCTCATGGCAGGACAGCATGCCAGTGCCGCTGCCGTGAGTCAGGGGGGTGCTGGAGCTGCCCCACATGCCCCGCACTGGCTTTTCTCAGGGCCCCTGCAGCCAGGCCACCCACACCCTGGCATCTGCTCCACCTCATGGCAATGAGGACCCTGAGTGGCCACCAGCCCACTTCTTCTGCTTGCTCGTAGCCATAAAAGAGTAGGAGGCCAAGCGATGTACCAATGCCACAGCCATGGGTTGAGGCAGGGGTGGTAGGTAGTGGAATAAAATATATCACAATGGTCAGTGAAATGAAATGGCATACTAAAAAACATACTGAAAAACAAAACATTAGACTCCAGAATTACTTCTATTTCTGGGAATGTCTCTCAGTTCCACATGGTACTTTTATGAAACAAAGCTATAGGTAGCTGCAGTTCTCCTTCTCCTCCCAGAGCATGGCAAAGGAGAGTGGCATGATTGACCACAGAGTAGGCAGACTGCAGTCTCACCAGTATGTGACTGTCTAGGTCTGCTATGAACTCATTTTGTGAATGGACAATCTTCACACTATATCCTGGCTGATTGGTTGGTTGGTTGGCTGGTAATACTTACAGCACGCTCTTAACATATGAAACAGGATGATTAATCCTAAGGGTTTTGGAGCTGTGCTCTAAAGTGTTGTGCAAATATCACATGTGCCTATTACAAACTTTCTATGCTGAAGCATCTTGAAGCAGTTGCTAGTTTTTAGAGAGAAAGAGAGAGAGACATTGTAATTAAAAATTTTGTACCAGAAACACATCTATCTATGCTGAAGATAGCAAGTGCTATCTTGTAAAGGAAAGCATAAAGGTACCATAATAATTATTATTACCCAACAACTGGTTGATAGTATAAACAGTTGATTTTAAAATGCTTATTCTGTATTTCGTCACCAGGGGGCCTCAAGGCATCTTACAACAGTAAGACAGAAAAAAGAACAAAAAATCAATAATAACCAAATAAGATAAAACAGCTAAATCAGCAGATTAAAAAAAACACACAGAGAGTTTCAACTGGCATATGGAAGAGGTATTAGAAACAGGATGAAAAAATGGGTGTCAATACCAGCATGCCTCTTAATCCACAAACAGATGGAAAAAGATTTTCTCACATTACTTTTTACTGACAATCCTAAAATGTTGCAGATCTCACACAAAGGTGGAAATCAGATGCAAACTGTTAAATATTTGCATACTGCAATTGGATTGGCCCGATGGCGGGAGATTTGAAGAACTGTCATTGGCCACAAGCCGCGAGCAGCCCCTATAAAAAAGGCTGCTGCGGCTCAGCAGCAGTTCACTCTAGCAGAGACAAATAAAAAGAGCTGAAGTCAAACTGGTCTCGCGTCGATCTTTCTCACAGCTTAACACTGGCGACGAAGGTGGGATACTGAGACAAAGGAGACCAGTTGAGCATGTGGCAATGAGACCGAGCAAAGATGAAATGGCCAGCAGCAACTCACCACCTGCACCGTTTAACCCAGTGGCAGAGGACTGGGACTCCTACATCGACAGATTCCTCATGTTCCTTGAAAGCAATGATCTACAAAGGATATCCGAAAACCTAAAGAGAGCCATTTTCCTAACTCATTGTGGGCCCACAGTCTTCAAGATGGCCAAAGCATTAGCAAAACCCCGGGATGTGAAACAGATGGTGTGGCCAGATTTGGACAAGATGCTGTGAGCCCATTATGCACCAGCTGTCTCAAGCCTCATGAAGAGGCACGAATTCTACAAGCGAGACCAAAAGGAAGGTGAGAGCATAGGAGATATCGTTGCACCTCTAAGAGACATCGGCGGAGCGTGTGAATTTCTCAATATGGACAAGGCCATGAGGGACCGTGTGGTCCTTGGACTCAGAGATCTAACTCTACAGAGCCGGTTATTGACCAGACCCAAAATCACAGTAACTGAGACTATCGCAGAAGCTACCGCAGCGGAAGCAGAGCAAAGATCAGCAGCTACCATGCGGCAGATAAATAAAACAACACAAGAAGCTTTGAAAGACCATAGCACAGCCCAAGAGAAGAAGACAGAAGGAACTTCAAAAGCCCACCACCACGACACACCATGAGGACATCGAATCCCTGTCTGAACTGACGAGGAGGAAGAAGAGATCAATAGGCTCCAGTTGGAAAGAAGCAGAAGAGACTGGAGAGAAGGAGAACTGAATTATGTTGTGCCAGGTGCAGAGGAGGCCACCCACGTTCCAAGTGCCATTTCCTCGACACTGTGTGCAGGCATTGTGAAAGGTGGGGACACATAGCTATAGTCTGCCAGAACAGAAATAGCTACAGCCCTAGACGAAGAGGAAGCACCCCCCCCAGAACAAGAGAAAGACAGACAGGAAGCTGTTGGAGCTGAGAAAATAGAAATAAGTGGTTCAGCAAAACCAGCAGAAAGGAAGAAACACATCAGACAATAGTCATTGGACAGTCAAGCACAACCAACACAAGGAAGGTGCAGGTACAAGTCAAAATAGAAGGCCAGCCATGCAAGATGGTGGTGGATTCTGGGTCGTATCTATCCATGATATCGTGGAACACCCTAAAGAACTTGATACCAGACATAGAGAGGAAGGAACTAGAGAGACAAAAACTCACCCTTAAAGACTACCAAGGGAACAGAATCCCCGTAGTCGGACTCAGACATTTCCAGTCAAATTCAAAAATACAAGACAATCCTGCCACTGACATAGTAGACCGGGATCACCCAAGCCTATGCTGGGCTTGAATGTTCGCCCCCTAGGAATCGGAGTGACTGGGGTAAACAGCGTCACCGAGACAGATTGGGAGAGAGAACTGATGCAAGATTCCAGGACGTCTCGATGGAAAACTGGGCAAGTACCGAGGGTCCCCTATCTTGTTTTAATTTAAATCCTAACATAGCTCCAATCAGGTTAAAGGCAAGGTGAGTTCCATTCACGTTAAAACCGAAAATCAATGAGCAATTAGATTAAAACTCATGCGCACAGGGGGTATTTGGAACCAATAGACCATGCAAGGTGGGAATCCCCAATTGTGATCCCGATTAAACCAGATGGGTCCATGCGCATCTGCGGTGACGACAAGGCCACCCTACAACAAAGCGCATACCCTGTCCCAGTGGTCCAACACCTCTTACATTCATTGGGGAGAAGAAAAGTCTTTGCGAAGCTCGACCTGGCACAAGCTTACCAACAATTGCCAGTTTGACCAGGAACAGCAGAAGCAACAAACAATTGTGACTCACGGGGGGCATTCAAATGTGAAAGACTACAATTTGGAGTCAGCGTGGCCCCAGGGATATTCCAAAGTCTTATGGAGTGTTTATTGCAGGCACTCAAAGGGGTGGTACCATATTTTTGATGACGTTACTGGATTCAGCCAGGGACAAAAAACAATTGGAAGGTTGCCTGAGGGAAGTCTTACAAAGATTAAAGAGGTGGGACTTAAAGTGAAAAGAGAGAAGTGCCAACTAGCCACTGACAAAGCTTGAGTTCCTGGGATACCTCACAGATAAGAAGGGATCACCCCACAGAAAAGAAAAATCAGAGCAATCAAAGAAGGTCCCAGACCTGGAATAAAAACAAAGTTACAAGCCTTTTGGACTTATTAACTTTTACAATTCTTTTTGCCACAGAAGGCAACGACAGCAAAAACCATTACACAGGTTGTTGGATAAGAAAGTTACCTGGACTTGGGGGCGTCAAGAAAGAAACCACATTTTCAGGGAATCAAGGACTTGCTGATACCAGACTCTGTACTAATTCAATACAATGAAACCTTGCACTAACCTATAACCTGTGATGCATCACCGCTCGGCATTGGAGCAATACTCAGCCACACATTACCTGATGGAAGAGGGAGCACCGATCGCCCTTCTACCAAAAACCCTATCTAAAGTGGAGAGAAATTACAGCCAATTGGACAGGGAATCATTGGCCGCAATAACAGGGGTCAAGCGTTTCCATGAATACATCACGGCAGAACATTTTCTCTGATCACAGATCACAAACCCTTTCTAGGGAATACTCGCGGGGAACAAAGCCACACCAAACTTACTGTCCACTGTGAATGACAGAGATGGTCTGAGTTCCTCGCTTGCATATTAGCTACAAATTAATCCACCGGCCAGGTAAGAACATTACATACGCTGATGCCCTGAGCCTTGCCCCCCTACCTGAATTAGTAGATGATCCTGCACCAACCACACTCAACCCTGCAAAATCGAGAGATCTGGAAAACCTACCCATAACAGGCAGCAGACATCACAAAGGAAACCGCAAAAGACAGAGACCTGGCACAAATTTTAAATTGGGTTAGGAAAAGGTGGCCAGACACCCGAAGGTTACGAGACTGTTAAACCATTTCGAATTGACAAAACAGAATCTCGATATTAAAAGAGTGCATTCTATGGGGGGACAAGGTGATCATACCGAACATACTGAGGAACAAATACTTAAGTTATTACATGAAGGACACCCGGACATTGTAAGAATGAAGTCTTCTGGCAAGAGTTACATTATGGTGGCCAGGGAAGGATAAGGACATTTGGGAGATTGGTGGAAATGTGCAAACAATGCCAAGAATCTAGACCTGCACCCCCTTCTGCACCGATACTAGACTGGGAAACACCTAGGAGACCATGGTCGAGAATACACATTGATTTCACAGGGCCAACAAAAGGGCATACATTTTTGATAGTGGTAGACACTTACTCAAATTGGCTGGAGGTAAGCGTCATACACTCAACCACAACAGAAGCTGTATCAGACAGCTAAGGAAACTTTTCGCAACCACATGGCTTACCAGATCTACTTGTATCCGACAATGGGCCACAAATTCACGGCACTAGCATTTGAGAGGTTCCTGGCCAAACAAGAATAAGGCCACGCCTTGACAGTGCCGGCCCAGCCAGCTACAAATGGACGGGCAGAATGCTGGTCAGGTATACTAAGGAAGTACTCCACAAACTAGAAACTGGAGACATCCAGGAAAAAAATCTATAAACTACTAACTATACACCACATTACACCAAAACTCCAAAACTAATAAAAGCAGCAGAACTATTAATGGGCAGAAAATTTAGGTCTCACCTTGACAGGCTACATCCCACATACAGCCCTGAAAAGCCAACAGAACTCTCCAGCAAGTACCGATACATTTGGGACAGGGGACCTGGAATACGCAAAAACCTCATGGGGGACCCACTATGGATACCAGCTAAAATAACCCAGGTAACAGGACCCCGTCATACAGAGTGGAGACGGAGGATGGAGAAGCTGGAGGAGACACATTAGACCAGCTTAGATCATGAACACTATTAAGAAAATACAAACAACCAAAGACGAAGGAAGAGAACACACGCACACCATGAAACCACCTCAAACACTAAATCAAAAGAATAACCAAACCACAGAGGGGGAAGACCCCTCAAACACAAGTGAGAGGGGAGGGGCAGGCCCTCCACAAGCACAAGAAATAAACAAACAAACAGCAACAACCACACCAACCACACCACCGTAGCCCCGATAAGAAAATCGCAGTCACACTACCTGAAAACGACTTCGGGAGAATGGAACAGGCAGCGGAAAGTCATCATGAAGCCTCTCCTGGAGGTGGAGCTGAGCCGACTCAACCAGCCTGGATAGACCAAGCGGGAGCGGCATGGCTGACTCTACCTTCCAGGAGGTTCCACGGAGGAGGTCAGGAGAAACAGCGAACCCGTCCAAACAGCCGAAAGACAACACCGCGACTGAATTGCGCAGGTCCAGTAGGAATCATAAGAGCCCCACCTATTTACATGACTACATAACATTAGTGACCTTGGTTGGACTGGACCACGTGGGGAGGGGTGTTAGATATTTGCATACTTGAAATACTGCAATTGGATTGGCCCACCCGACGGCGGGAGATTTGAAGAACTGTCATTGGCCGCAAGCCGCGAACAGCCCCTATAAAAAAGGCTGCCGTGGCTCAGCAGCAGTTCAGTCTAGCGGAGACAAATAAAAAGAGCTGAAGTCAAACTGGTCTCGCATCGATCTTTGCCACAACTTAACACAAACAGTGGTACCAATAAGCATTTCTTCTGATGTCAAAGCTTTCATATTCTTGTGTTATACAAGCCTACAAGTCATCTGGTTATATACAGTGATGCACCTTATGAGTGCAATCAATGAGACTTTACAATATCATAAACTGGTTAATGCTGCTATAAGATTCTTTCATTATTTTGCTTTAAATCAGATTTATTTTCAAACTTGGACGTTTTAAGATACATGAACTTCAACTCTTAGAATTTTCCACTCCAGTGTAAGTAAAATGGGAAGCACAGACTATGTTAACCAGATTTCTTATCTGTTTGACTCAAATCTACTTTGATACAGCATGTTTTCATCTTTAAGGGAGAAATACTGATCTTAGAGTCAGGATAGGTTAAAAGAGAAACTATGAAATGAATAGTTCTTGCAGAGTCAAGTCTTTTAAACTAGTTAATACTCCAGAGGGAGAGGACAAGCAGTAAGATTACTATGTTTGCTGATATCTTCATTTATAGCAGAGGTCTCCAAACTTGGCAACTTTAAGAGTTTGTGGTCTTCAACTCCCAGAATTCTCCAGCCTGTGAGTTGAAGTCCACAAGTCTTAAAGCTGCCAAGTTTGGGGACCCCTGATTCATAGGATCATAAAGGAAAGCAAAGAGCTTTTAACATTTATCTTATTGAATGGCCTTGGTGGCTCAGTGTTTAGAATGCAGTATTGCAGGGTAATCGTGCGATAACAAGTGTTCAGTCCTGACCAACTCAAGGTTGTCTCAGCCTTCTATCCTTTCAAGGTTGGTAAAATGAGGACCAGATTGTTAGGGGCAATAGGCTGACTTTGTAAGCACTTACAGAGGACTGCAAAGCACTATGATGCAGTATATGAATTTAAGTGTTATTGCTTTGTCCAAATTGGGGGAATGGGTCTTAAAGTGGCAAATATGAATTAACATACGCAAATGCAAAATGATACATATTGAGGCAAACAATACTAATTTGATATGATGACCAGGAAACTTTAGGTTAGTGATGTATAGCTTGAGGCAAACATCTTTTCAATGTGTGGACATTTTGAAAAAGTCTGCATTTTGAAATTCACAAAGAAATCAGAAGTAAAAAATACCAGTATAATATTATGATATCTTTTCATAAATCCATGGTGCAACACACTAGAAATTAGTAAAAAAAATTGCTACATATTCTAAAACTTATTTTAGACCCAGAAAGATGCAGAAAAGTACAAGAAAACTAACTGATAAGTTTGAGAATGTTCCTTATAAGGAAAAGTTGCACAATCATAAGTATTCTTTCAATAAAGAAAATAAAGTAATGGATGATAGAGCTGTATAAATTTGCAGATATGCTGAAAAAAAATTTTACAGGAAAAAAAATTCTCCAGAACTGTGAGGCATCCCGTGAACCTGAATGGATAGGAAATATTTTACACAGTGCATAGATCACAGCCAATAGTTGGCAACACCTAATAATCTTTGCCAGTCTTGAAAAGCTAATGTAGTTGGATCTTGATAAGACTTGGATAGGAAATTGGTTAGGAATTTGGATAAGAAATTCCACAGTTGTAGATTAAATTGGGAAAGTACAACTGTATAAATTTGCAAAGAGGAACAAGGATTTAGTTATTTCACACATTTTGCTCCCTCTTTGCCTGTATAAGCCCATTACCAGTGGTAAACCTTGGTTCAGTCAAAACTGTGCAACATTTTAATGTTGCTCCTGATTGCCTATTTGAAAATATCATAAGCCCAAGCAGTATGTTGTCATTGGTTCAATTCAAGAAATATTTTCTTTCAGATGTTAAAAGTGTTTCTCAAACTTAGCAACCTTAAAATGTGTTGCCATCCTGGCTAGGAAACTCCGGGAGTTGAAGACCACATATGCTAAAGTTGCTAAGGCCAAGAAACATTAAATTAACCTGTGGGATTTACTAACAAAAGAAACAGTGATAGCTGTCTATTTCGACAATGTTAGAAAGGAATTAGCCAACTTCATGGCTCAAAAAGGCTTCTACCTATGTTGTTTATATAGAGCCTTCCTTCTAGTTTTCAACAGCATCAGTTGATGTGTATAAGTGAAAAACATATGCACCCAGCCCTGTTATAGTTGGCCATGTGGGAACAGATTCTTGGATTTTGGTCTCTCCATATGATGTTATGCTTTGTTTTGGTCATTCATTTTCAATGACGTAAGTACATAATATTGTCATTCAACCACTATCCTTTAACACAGTGGTTCAACCTTTTTTTCGCCCCGCACCCCTAAAGAAATTTCACTAGAACCTCACACCCCCTGAAATATATGGTAAATATATGGTAGGATTGAATTATTTAATTATTAAATATATGGTAGGATTGAATCTTTTCAGCTATGTATGTGATGGCCACTAAATAACGATACTTAACTCTAAAATGAAAACAAAGTTAGTCCATTGCAAAAGAAAATAAAAATGCCAACATATAGCCAATATCCTATTATTTACCTGGACTTTTCTCACACCCCCTGGAATATCGTCTCACACCCCTAGGGAGTGCGAGCACCCCAGGTTGGGAACACCTATAATGTAAGTTATTGTAAGTTATTAATGTAAGAACATAACTTCAGCAAACCAACCAGCTTTCTCATTCCTTGCCTTTTCAAATGCAGTTTAGGGATGCAGCAAAGAGTAGACTACCATGGGTACTCTTGGGGCAGTGCAAATCTGTGGTGGGATTCAAATAATTTAACAACTGGTTCTCTGCCCTAATGATTTCTTCCAACAACCAGTTCACCAAACTACTTAGAAACTTAACAACCAGTTCTCTTGAAGTGGTGTGAACTGAATGCCACCACTGGTGCAAATGTCCAGTTTTTTAAGCAAATAAAGATTGAATATTCTGCTGATTTAAATGTACCTACTTCTTTTTAATCTCAAATTGCTGGAAATACACACAGACACATAAACACACAAAGCCAATTCTTCAGTTTATGACATAACTATTTGTCTTGCATTCCTTGGAAGTTTAAATAGGTGTCTTGTTTTTGCTTTGTTTTTAAGGAAAACAGCTTTTGAGTATTCAAGCAACCCAGTGCAGGGACTTTTTCACATACCGTATATACTCACATATAAGCCGACTTTAAAACGCATTTTTTTTTTTCAAATTTGGGGGTCGGCTTATACGCATATAAATCTGATCTCACACAAACAACATGACGACATGACACCACTTCTCAGATCACGCAATATCATCGATATTACCATTCAGTCATACATGCCTACTGCACATTTGTTTTACTCTGGGAGCCTCCATTTTGCTTTTTCTAACCATCGGATCATAACACACTCTGATTGGTTAGTCATTCACGTGACTGCTTTCGTGTCACATGCAACTTTGTGTCCAGTTTCTTTGCATTTGTAGTAGTAAAATTCATTAAAATATACCCATGTCTGATGTTATAAGATTTGGGGGTCGGCTTATATGTGAGTTTTTGCAAAATTCCTCATTTTGGGGCAGTTTTTTAAGGGTTGGCTTATATGCGAGATCGGCTTATATGCGAGTATATACGGTAACTTCAGTATTTGAAATAATGAAATAATATAGGATTGTGTATATAGGTGTTTGATTTATCTTTTCGTTTATTCTAAAGTGTCTTTTTCTTTTATAAGCTTTAATAGTATTGCCATATATAGGCAATAGCAGATAAATAGCAAGTCTATAAGTAATTGTTTTAAATTTTATTTGAAATGTTGTGCTGATTTCTGTGTCAGTTCCATCTTAGCTCATTTGAATTATTTTCCTTGATCTTTTTAGTGAATGTTAAAATATTGTAGAATACTGTCTACATATCTATAGGTATGGGCAATTTATCAAGTTCTTCCAATAAAGAAAAAACAGTAACAGAAAATTTAAAAGAATTTTGCTAAATTGTCACTGGAAATAAGGAAGTAATATGCCACCCAGCTCAAAATGTGCCCAAACTGTGACAAAAATGTTAAAAGGTCTCCTATGCATAATGTTTTTGATATAAATATTACAATACAACTTTTAAAAAAGAGTTTTTGCAAACATAATACTCACTAGTTCAGCTTATTATGCACATTCCAGAGCTCAAAGATGTTTCATTTCCCACGAAGTGTTGGCAAACATTGTTGGCATTCTTATTTGAATAAGTAAGTAAAATACTTTTCCTGGTGGATGTTAAATGTTTGCTTTGAGTCTTTGAGTCTTTGAGCTGTGTGATGACTAACCCACGCCTTGAAAATAAATAGAGCAACCAGGTCACAGGTTAAAAACAGATTAAAGGAAGTACAAGAGAGATGCAGACAGTTTAAATGATAGCATTAAATAGCAGGTAAAGCCATGAAATAGTTTGGATGGAATATTGCTTGCCATTAAAAAATAATCCACCCCCATTGTTACAAATCATGAACCAAGTGTTAAAAAGTGTCTTAATAAGGTAAAAAACGTTCTGTGGCGAATATATGTTGATTTGCAAGGCTCCATGCAAGGAATTAAGTAAGGGCAGAATTCAATCTGTCTTCTTAGGCCAAACATAAGTCATTATATCTTGCTGCCAAGAGCCATATAAATTAGCAATAAGGTTTTTTTCTTCTTCTTCCTCTCCCCACTTTTCTTTTGGCAATTTAATCCTGAGCATATCCAAGAGCATGACTCTGAAATCAATTTTAACGATTGACTAAACACTTTTTGAAATGTATTTTGTCCATTCTTTTAACAGTCTGTCTTGCATCTCTTTTTCAAAGATCACCTTTTTTAAAAAATTCACCTCCCCCAACCTTTCAACTTTTGGAAAAAGTGAAACTGGATGGAGCCAAGCTATGGAGAGAAATGTCTGGGAAACACAGTGTCTTCCAGGTGACTCCTTAGAAAACAAGTATGCTTTCATTACTTTTCCCAGGACAACAAAATAGATAGGTGCTTTGATGTGGAGTGGAGAGCAGGAAAAAAAGAGGAAATAATAAGCATAAAGGAGGAGTTGTAGGGGTGATAAACAACTGTTTTATGCTACACATCATGTAAGCTGATGCTTGTGTGCTTCTCTCGAGATTGCTTCTTATTCACATATGCACAAAGGTCCCATTTTTGTCAGCATTTCCCCAGGTTAATATTCCCACAGAAAGTAGTTTGCAACAATTGACAGTAATGATTCTGGGCTCCAAATTACTAAGAATAGCAGTTATGAGTTGAGGTTGCCAGTAAACAGCTGATAGCATGAACTCCAGATCCCCTCTGGTGATTTCATTGTCACATTTGTCTCTCAAAAGAACAGAGCCAATGGATGGCTCACCACTTTAGTATGCATTGATACCTCCCATGCTAGTGGCTTACCTTACCTAAGGTACCTCCCATGCTAGTGGCTAGTCCTTAGCTAATAAGCAGATGACTAATTGCTTCAACCATCAGGTCTAACACTTATTCATGGCACTTAAAATACAGTAAACGAAACCATAGAATTCCCTGTTTAAAATATTGCAATCTACCGTTCTCTATATGCAATATAGCTTGGCCTTCATAAGTGATGCACATTTGTTCAGTGGATTCCTTCCCCACACTGGTATATAATCTTCTGCCATATTATTAGGCTGTTATTAAACATATGTCCAATAGCCTATCTATAAAAATAAAGAGGGGTGTATAAGTGTGTGTGTGTGTGTTCCTGCTGATCAAGTTACTCATTCTGATCCAAAGTACAGGTAGTCCTCGACTTACAACAATTCATTTAGTGACTGAAGTTATAACAACACTGAAAAAAAGTGACTTATGATTGTTTTTCTCAGATACAATCATTACAGCATTCCCAAGATCATGTCATCAAAATTCAGATGCTTGGCAACTAACTCATATTTATGATGGCTGCAATGTTCTGGGATCATGTGATCACTTTTTCTTATCTTTTGACAGGCAAAATTAATGGGAAAGCTAGATTCACTTAACAATCACATCACTAATTTAACAACTGCAATGATTCACTTAACAACAGTAGCAAAAAAGGTCTAAAATGGGGCAAAAACACAGTTAACAAATGCCTTGCCTAGCAACAAGAATTTTGGGCTCAATTATGGTCATAAATTGAGGACTACCTGTAATGCACTACAGGTTTTTTTGTCTTTCTGCCAGCAAAAGTATGTTGTGCTTTTTACTTTGGAACATGTTAAGCCCATGTCACACCGGCCAACGGATGCAAAAAGGACACAATGGACGAGCGAAATGTTCCATCCGTTGTTATCCGCGCTCAAAAGGGGCAAACATTTGCATAATCAGAGCGGATAACTTGGACGCGGGGAGGATGCAGGGAGGATGCAAAGAGGATGCAGAACGGTAGCCCAGCGGAGGGAAGCGGATGGGGGCAGATGGCGCAACCGCAGGGCTTCCGGGGGGCCTCAGCGAAGCGGACGCGGGGAACGGATTACAGCAGATGCAGAGCGGATCACAGCGGAAGCCTAGCAGATGCCTGCGTTAATTAGCGCAATGCGGGGGGATGCATTGCGCAAGCCCGGGATTATAACGGAAGCAGCTCGAAGCAGGTTCGGCCATTCAGAGGAAAGACCTGCGCCGGACGGATTGCCTGCCTTGCCTGCCCTGCCTGCATGGTCTGTACTGCCAGCCTTTGCTGCCAGCCTTGCTACCACCTTGCTGCCAGCCTTGCTGCCAGCCCTCAACTGCCAGCGCTTGCTGCCAGCTGCTGCCAGCCTTGCTGCCAGCAAGCCCTTGCTGCCACATGCCTGCCAGCCTTTGCTGTCAGCCAGTCTGCCTGGCCAGCCTTGCTGCCTGCCTTCCTGCCAAGCCTTGGTTCATGTCTGCCTGCAAGCCTTGGTGCCTCCTGCCTGCCAGCCTTCCTGCCAGCCTTGGTGCCTGCCTCCTGCAGCCTTGTGCCTGCCTTGGTGCCAGCCTTCCTGCCATCCCCCCCCCCGCCTTGTGGCCAGCCTGCTGCAGCCTTCCTGCACCTCCCTGCCAGCCTCCCTGCCAGCCTTACACTGCAGCCTTGGTTCCTGCCAGCCTCCCTGCCAGCCAGAATCCAACCATGCGGAGCACAGCAAGCTCAGCCATCTGCTGCCAGCCCTGGCAAGAGACAGAGGGCTACCCATCCCGCCCCCTTGGCCCTCACTCGGTTCTCTGGGCTTCTGCAGCCGGGCTCGCTCTTCTGGGGCTGGGGCTTCTGCTGCTTCTGCTTCTGGAGGAGCTGATGACAAGCACTCCTGGTACCAGCCACCTCCACAGCACCTAACCCTTCAACCCCTGAGACTGAGTGACCAAGAGGAGTGCCAGAGAGTCATTTTTTGTTTATAGCTTCTTGTAATAAAGTTATTATGAATTCCACACTTGCTTCATTTCTTTTTTAATAATCTTGTGGAAACTTTTAGAAATGGTTTAAGCCTTTCATGCTTGTGGGATGGTTAAGATAGCATGATGGGTTATGGGGGGGGGGTGGGGGATACCTGTTGGGGATGGGTAATAAGCTGTGGGATGGTTAGGATAGCAGTGGATAGATACCCTCCAGTGCAAGCATAGTGGACTGTAAATGGTTCCACTCCAGGTGCCACACCTATGGTCCTTTATTATCAATAATAATGTAATAATTATTCACACATGTCAAACATAAAACACAACTCTTTATTAAAGCCCTGTTCTTTTGTAAGCAACCAAACATACAGGGAACAATCTCATCAGTGTGTGAGACAGGCTGAAGGAAGCATCATAAGCATACTAACCATCCTGTCTTGCCATCCACTGCCTCAGCTGGGGATTGACAGTGTTTCTGGAGGGTTGCGCTGCTTTCTTCGCTTCATGGGAGGACTGTGTTGGGCCTTGCAACATCCTCAATATCGATCAGGTTTCGCCCTTGCCTCCATTTCCAGGCTCCATGTCCCCAATTGCCTTGCTGAGGTCCACGAGCCCGTTCTGCAAGCGGGTAGTGGGTGCGCATCGAGAATTGGCAGGATGGAGCATAGCTCCCGATCCTCCTCACGGTCTTCTGCCGATGCTTGCATGGTGGTGAAAAGTACCTGGGAACCTCTTGGGCAGGATGCAAAGGCGTTCTCCACCACCCACCTTGCCTGGTAAGCATGTAGTTGAAGATCCTCTCTTCACGGGTGAGAGTCTGGAGGTGTAGCGCTTCATGAGGTAGGTTGTGAGGGAGAAAGGCGTCATCCCCCACGATGAAGTAAGGGAGATCTTGGTGTCGTTGGCAGGGAGTTCTGGATCTGGGAAACCCACAATGAGGTTGCCTTCAGCTCCTCTTGAGGTGACTGGCATTGTATACCTGGGTCATCTGAAGATGACATTGCCTGAAGCATCGATGCAACATGAACTTGTAGTCAGCATTGACCATGGTGTAAGAGGAACGATGCTGAACAAGCCTTTGTAGTTTGAAATAAGTGAACCCCGACCTGGCTGGCGCTTTGCAGGCCATGTGCTTGCCACCTATGGCTCCAAACGGTGTGGGGGAAGGTTCCAGTTTCTGAATACCACTGCTCTGGCCAACTTTCTTCCATCCTTCTTAGTGGAGGGGGCACTGGAGGAGCTCTCCAGGTATTCTTCGGATGATGGCCTGCACCACTTCTTGACCACCATGCTGATGGTGTTGGATCACCCTCCAGCCGCACTGCATGCTCCTGTAGGAGGTCCCTGAGGCCAAGGTGGTGCAGAGTGAGTGCCACCTTGAAGCCCAGGGTCCAGGCTGGGCCGGAAGCTGGTGCTCTGCTTGGTCACCTGGGTGTCAGCCGCTGCACAAGTTCCGTCCAACATGGCTGGAGGCATCCTCATGAAGTTCTGGAATGCACAGAGTCTTCGCTGCCTGAGCTCCACCTTCAGCATTTGTTGTACAGTCCAATCCCTGCTCTTTCTGTGAACCAATCTTGGATCCAGACTCTTTTTTGGGTGGCTCTTTTCTTCTCTCATAGAGTTCACAGAGCTGCAGATGGCTTCGGGCACTGTTGCAGAACGATGGTGGCCTGCCCGAAAGGACTTTGTTACAATCCACGGTGGACAATGACTGGATGCTGTGAAGAGCAAGAGGCAACGAAGGCTGCAGAGTCTGGCCACGCTGGGCTGCTGGGCTGAAGAGAGATCCAGACGAGTTCCTCCCTTTTTATAGGCAGTATGGTGTCGCCTTTGCATCCTCTACCCGGCATCCTCTAGGCATCCTGTAGGCATCCTGTAGGCATCCTGTAGGCATCCTTGCAGACATCCTTAATATCCGAGATGGTCCCCTTGCGAAAGTTTTTTCCATTTTCAAAAGCTTTTGTTTCCCCATGCTGCATCCGCTAGGCATCCTTTTGCATCGTTCTGCGTCTGTTTCCGCTTCGCCCTGTGTCCCGGGGCGGATTGCGCGTTGCGGCGGATGCATGCAGAGATGCCTAGCGGATATAGCGGATGCGTAACGGATGCGTAGGCGGATGCAGAACGGACGAACCTGGATACATTTTCCGCGCAAAAGTTTTAGGCAGCCCAAAACTTTTGGAGCGGATGAAACGTCAATAGACGGATGCTGGACGGATAGAGAGGAAGCCAAACGGAAGCAGTGAGTACATCGCGTTTTCGAACGGAAGGCCAGGTTTTTTGTCCGTTTTACATCCTCTTTGCATCCGTTGGTTCGGTGTGACATGGGCTTTAGGGTTAGGGTTTTGAGACAAAACCAGTTGGAATTACCAGGGTGCCAGAGTATTTAATAAAAAGTGTGGATAATAATTCCTTGCATTTTCTAATAGAGAGAGGACAGTGGAACATAACATGTGCTTGGGTCTGGATAGGGAGTCAATTCAGTTATTCCACCACTACATGAATACCATTTCTTTTCAAAGGGTATTTTGTTGTATCTTCCTTCAGTGATGACTATTGGAAGGACATTGAATCTGGCTAAAGAAAAGATCCTTCCAAATTAAGGGATTGTTATGTGACTGAGATATCTGGCTGGTTGGAGAAGATGTACAGAATGGCTCAAGGAAATATTTCTGGATGGGACCAAGAAGTTGGCTTGCAGCTCTAAATCAATGGCACACTGGCTGAGATCAGTTACAGCACATTTGTAGCCCCACAAGAAAATAACTGGCCATGAATAAAGTTGTAGCTTGACTTGCATTGCCTAGCTCCAGGAGCACTGGAAGCCAGTCATCAGATGAGTCAGATGTATTTGGGGGAAAAGGGTCTTAAGACAGTGGGAGAAGATGTAAATCAGGCAGAAGTTTCACTTTTGGGAAGGTTAGCTTCACGGGGAACAGATATGTTCAAAATGCAGTGTGAAAAGTGCTAAATTCTCAGAAATTTAGACTGGACTCTTCCCAAAGGAAGAAGTGAGCTCTAGGGGCCCAACTGAACTCCAAAAAGGAGCTGAGCTCAAGCCTTAGCTGAGAAGACTTCAATCAATGCAGGTATATGCTGTATTCCTTTGAACCAAGAAGTTAAAGGTAAAAGTTAAAAAGTTTTTTAAAAAGTAAAAGTGAGAAGTAGAAGAACTTTAAGACATTGTTTTGTGCATTTAAAGTGATGCAATCAGCATGAGATTTGTGATTACCCATAGCTTGGAAGACAATCCCCTGATATTTAACAGTCTTGACTTGCTCTATTAATCACCAGACATGCATCTTAGGATGCTTAGCAAAGACCATGTCCTTGGTTTTATTGTAATTAATTTCTAGGCATATAAGGCTAATTTGTGTTTGGGAAAGCAGTACAGCATCATCTGAATACAGAAGAATGGAAATTTCCCAATTTCGGTAGATGAAGAGATGAACTGTTCAATTTGCCAATAAGGGAAGTAATATACATTATATATAACAAAGAGAAGGGGGCTAAAATATACCCCTTTATCACTCCCCACTAAACAGGAATTTCTTTGTTACATTGTCCATGGGTACTACATGGCAACTTCTTCCAGGAATTCTCAAACAACTTATGTACTGTAAAATTATCAAGTCTTTCATCCATTGAGGAAGAGTTTAATTTCTCCCATAGTTTGAATCTGGAGATGGAGTCAAAAGTACTTCTAAGATCAATGAACTATACATAAAATGATGAGCATGCTCAAAAGAAGTTTTTCTCAACTAGATTTTTGAGACTTAGAGCATGGTCAATGGTTGAGCAACCTTCTCTGAAGATGTAATAGTTGTTCATATGTCCTCTTGAATAGGATAAGGTCCTGGGCTGAGTAGGTGAGATAATCCTTTTTATATTCTTTAAAACGGGAAATTAGTTGTTTCTCGGTACGTGGCAATCACTATTGAACCAGAGTTGGTTAAAAGAGCTCTGCTTTTTTATTTGTACTAAATGGATAGGTAGAGACAAGTGGTTGAAGAAGGTAGACTAGCTGAATGTAGGATAGCAAGACCTGTTCAGGGGACCTGCCATCCACAATATTTGTATGTAACTGTGCTTCAAATGCTTCATTGATGGAGAGCACTTGAATTAATTTATCCTTTATCTGACAGTCCTTCTTGTGTGTATTTGTCCCTTGGGGATATATTCAGATGGGACAAAATAGGGTCAGAAAGGGGCAACATGTTGGGGTAATGATCATTCTCAGGACATTTGTCAATAAGGGGGCGTGCATAAGTGCACCAACATACCTACCGTCCCTGTCCTATTGTTTCTTTTTATTTTTCTTATATCTTATCTTACAATCGCTTGACAAATAAAAAAAATTTAAAAAAATGAAATTGAAGAATTGAGAAAGATAAGTCTCTTGACATATCACATAGTGAATCAGAGAAATCCCTATACCATGTGAAAACCTACTGGATAATCAGTAATAATGGTGACATTAGGCAGTCAAAACCTTCCTCTGGTATATCAGCAGCATTTGGCTAATTATGCTCTAGAGTTTCTGCATGTTATGGTTGGTACTTTGACAGGGGACAGGATGGAGGGATTTGAACCTGTTCCAGGGGACTCTATATTGATGAACTGCAAATCTAGATTCCTTAAGTCAGAGGAGTGGGCCACATGCCTACAGGTCTTTTCTCAAAGGACTAGCAGGGTTCTTGGGTGGTTGGTAAAGAGATAAATTAAAGATCTGGCTGTTTTATGGGTTGCCACTAGAGTTCTTCTCAACTCATCCAATCTTTGTATAATATGAGATGTTTTGAATCTGGCAGAACACTGAAAGAATTTTTTTTTTCCTAGAAGGTCATATGTGCAGTGTCTTTCTATAAGAGAACATTTTTTTTTGCCTGACCAGCCGTTTCTCAGGAGCTGAATTAATTAGGTGTCCTTGAAATTATCTCAGATTGGATTGCCACGTTTAGTCCTTCCAATAGCAATAGTCTTGGGGCCAGATTGGAAAGTAAGCTGACTTCCTCTGAGCAGAACGGTCTAGAAACATTGAAAAAGTTTGCAGAAAATGCCTCGTTTTAAACAAAATATCAGGAATTGGAGCTTACCTAAATGTAAGTAGAAATGGCTCTCTATCTCTGCTAGATAGAAGTCACCCAGCCTGTTGATTAATCAGCTGCTCCTCTCGGTGTTGCAACTGGCTTAAAGATGAAAATAATTGCTCTTTTTGTTCCCCATTAACTTCTGTTTACTTTATTATTTTATATTTGTAAGATGATGATTTATTTGTAAATAATATTTACACAAATAATATTTACAATTTAAAATTCTCTCTCCCTCTCTCTGGGTTATCTGCCCACTGGAGCCTTGTTTCTCACTCTTTACCATTGAAGTTATCAACTCTCTCTCTCTAATTATTGATTTATCTTTTCTTTGGTTAAAGGAAAAAGTTGTCCTTTGCTTCCCTTCTGTTTGATTTTGTGGGACCCTTTGTGGTACAAGACACCTGTGCATTGGCAGGTTCTTATATGGCTGGTTGTTAATATAATGTAAGTCTTTTAAAGAGGCCATTTTTATTTTAATTATAGACAAGAAGTCAAAGATAGAGAGGACTGTTTGTTTGATCAGCAGACTTTGATTAGAAAGCCAGTTGCGTTTTCATTCTTTAGGCTTATCAAATTGGTATTCACACTTTTATCCTCTGTTAATTGTACAGCTGCAGAGCAGAATGCAGCTGGGTGTTCAAAGTGGGGGAGTAGGTAGAGAGGGAAAGTTCCCTCGTGTTAGAGCGGAGAAATCCACAAACTGTTGACTTTAGACTTCTGATTGTAAATTCCACTCTAAAGCATTGTATCCAATGAAGGGATTTTAGTAAGTAGTGTGTTACAGGGGTGGACTATGTGCTCATTAGGTAATTTTTGACTGTTTTGTGGAACTAGCACAAAATTAGCTTATGTTGCAAAACATGCCAAACATCTTGTACATCTTCTTCCATGATGATCAATAGTGTCCTGGAACTTTCCCAATATTTTCCAACTTTCTTCAAGTATTGAGGCCTCCAATTAAACAGCAGGAGGATGGTATGATAAAGAAATATTACTTCAGAGGAGTTCTTTATAGCAGTTGCTGCCTCCACGCCATCTTGTCTCCCTGCCTTATATGTTGTGGATTCTGTCAGAAAAGGCTGCTGAAGATAGAATGGGGAATATCCCAAATTACAAAAAGGCAGCTACAGTGCAATAAAGAAAGATAAAGCACTACTTTACCAAAAGTTCCTGTTACCTCCCCACCCTCTCTTTTCCTCCAACCCTTCCCTTCTTTTGTTCATTTTTTGGCCAAGTAAAATAATTTTAAAGGTCTGAGCTGCAGCAGGACATTGTTGCTATATTCTAAGTATTTGAAGGAATATTTATTTGGTTCCATTCCAATCTGGGAGAAAGATACTGGAAACATGGAGGCTGATTGGAAAGGTTTAATGATGAACAGAGTCACTATGTTTATGGTGTTTATAGTTCTGTTGCAGCTGGCAAAATGAAATTGTGTGGGGGGGGGTATACCTTTGTATTTGAGCTTCCTGTTCTAGTGCAAAAACATGTATTCTATTGGCTGTCATCAGATTCCATTGGGGCCATGTAGGGGTCATAGGGGTCATAGCTGGCTCTATAGGTAAAAGAGGAAATGCAAATACTTGGTGTTTGTCTGAGCTAATTTTGTCAAGCTTTGGCTAACTGATTATCTGAGCTCCCAGATTTGAAGTTTGGATTCCTCTGGGTGGTGCAATGAAGGGGCTTGCATTCTGAAAGAGTGTTGGGCAATTCCTATTGTGGCTGAAAGGTTTTCGCCCTGTCTTGGATGAGGGGCTGCTTCTAATCCTACCATTCTGCCTTTGTTGAGACTTTGCTGCAGGAAGTTTCAAAATGCCCTGTCTTGAATGGATTTCTGCCTTCAGTATTTGCTTTGCTTATGAATAGAACTATCTTTAGCTCTTTATCTCATAAATGTTGGCATCTGCTGCGGGCTATTAAGAAAGACTTTGGGGTTGCTTCCTGCTTCTAAAAACATGTTTTTCCATTTCTCCTTTAGAGAAATACAGTAGAATATTCTTCCTTTTTAAATATTTCCCAAAATATTTCATTCTTCTAGGAGGGTGGGGCTTCCAACATAAGAAAAGTGATAGTGCCTGAAGACAATTGTGGAACTTAACTGGGATTGGAGATTTGTTTTGCAGCATGCCAGCTCTCAGTTTTTGAAAATAAAAAAAAAAAGTTTTAAACACAGAAAAAGACAGCTGAGCAGAAAACCTAGCAAATACCAAAAGAGATGTCTTTCTCCCTCACTCCCTTCCTTTTAGATTCTTTCACCAGCCTTTCTAAATTAAATGGTTATAAAAATTATTTTACTGCTGGGTTCCATACATACAGTTGATACTACAGTATTGTTATCCAATAGTATGTAATATTTTTTCTTTTCATTTTAAAGTACTAAACAAGGCTGATTCTTCTTTTAATCCAGACCACTAAAACTATTGCTGTTACTACTAAGACAACAAGTCAGCTAAGTTCTGCTGTCTGCTGAGTGCAAAACTTTATCACATATATTTAAATGAGATGAGAAGAGCTCAGGGTGTTTTTTGCCTGTTCAGATCAAGAACAAGATTAATATAACTATAATCATGGACAGGCATTACATTTTAGGTATTTCAGTTTTTGCAAAGAATATCAACTAAGCAACAAATGTCCTTTACTGTCTATCCACCAGTCTTGACCTCTGTATATGATTCCACAAACATCTCTTCACAATGCTCCACAAAAAAAATTAATGTTGGTGTTCATATAACCAATCTTTAATCCCATTTGTCATGTATTTGTCTATGAATTTTCTCACATTTGTTGTGTTGCTTGCCAAAAAGAACAACCTTCTGAGAAGCTAAAAAGGAAGGCATAAACTTAGTGATTGCATGAATAAAAAACTAAATATACTTATCTTCTTGAAACAAGGTAAGAGAAATTGAATGCACATGCCTTCAACTAGAAATGAAATACTGACATAGGTTCCAATGGTTGAGAATACTGTGTGGCCAAAAAGAAAAATCCAAAACAAATTGTCTCCTTTAGGCTGGGTAAATAAGCTAAGATTCCCAGTATTACAATATTGTGAGTTTCAAAGAAAAATATTGTTGTCAAATAAAGAGAGAGAGGAAGGAAACTCACACACAAGATTAGATATGGAATGGTTTCTATTTTCTAAAGCGTCTGTAGGCCAGACAAGAAATAATGGATGGAAACTGAACAAGGAGAGATTTAACCTGGAAANACAAGAAATAATGGATGGAAACTGAACAAG
The DNA here is from genome assembly GCA_004320025.1 of Laticauda laticaudata. Taxonomy (NCBI): domain Eukaryota; kingdom Metazoa; phylum Chordata; class Lepidosauria; order Squamata; family Elapidae; genus Laticauda; species Laticauda laticaudata. Next base: position 2,067 of record BHFT01015030.1, on the reverse strand, counting down.
GAGAGATTTAACCTGGAAATGAGGAGAAACTTTCTGACAGTGAGAACAATCAACCACTGGAACAACTTTGCCCTCAGATATTGTGGGACCACCCTCACTTGAGACTTTCAAGAAGAGATTGGACTGCCATTTGTCAGAAATGGTGTAGGTCTGCCGCTTGGGCCGGGGGGTGGGGTTGGACTAGATGACTTACAAGGTCCCTCCCAATTCTGATTATCTGTTAAATCTGTTTTTACATTGTGAATGTCAGGGCTTTCTGCTGGCAAAGCACAAGAGTCATCTGGAAAGATATTTGTATTTGTTGACTAGCAATGCTCAAGTGGTATGTGTTGAATGGGATCTAGGAAATTCTAGTCAAGAAAAAAGAGAAACTTGAAGTTTGTGTTAAGATTGAGATACTTATCTTCGGGGAGCACAAGTTTTTTCCACATTATAGCCAAAAAAATGTTCCTATGGATATACCAGTTGAAAATAAAAGTTAAAGCGGAGCCCTCAGTTTGCACACCCGTTGGTTGCAATGGCTGGTGCCTAAATCTCCCATTCTGTTCTGAAGAGGTTATTGTCCTGATCACTCTAAAAGCAACTTTAAAAAGAAAAGTGTAGTTCTTGACTGGAGAAAAGCTGCCAATTCCTGGCTTATAGGTAAAGGTTGAATATCCTACCAATAGCTGCACATGACAGAGGAAGTACTGTTTCTTGCCAGGTAGAATTTCATTTCTAAGTGGAAATCTGATTCCCATCAGGAAGAGAGACTCTGTTTAAGGAAGTGACCTGCAAAGTTTTGGCCACTTCTTTTCATACTCTTCCCCAAGTGAAGGCTTTTACAGTCTTATTTACTTGATATGCTCAAAAAATTCTCACTTAGGAATCTGGAGCATTCTTTCATATTTAGCTACAGTTTCCACTACAATCACTATATTCCATCTTCTCTTTGCTACTCATACTTCCCATTGTGCTTAACAGAGATCATTAATTACATGTTTGTTTATTATATTTCGATTAATAATAAATATTATCACTTTATTTTTTATTATCTACATGCTACTGAAACATCCAGTCAGTATATAACATTCAAATAGGTGAAACAATGCAGAATAAGAGAATAACAGACTTGGAGGTCTTGTAGCCCAACGATGCTCAAGCAAGAAATCCTATTACATTTCAGACAAATGGTTGTCTAACCATTAAAATCTCCAATTTTGGAGCACCCACAATTTCTGGAGGCACTGATTAATTTTTCTATCAGGAAATGATAGAAATATCTCCTTATTTCTAGGTTGAATCTCTCCTTGATTAATTTACATCCAATGCTACTTGTCCTACCTTCAGGTGCGTTAGAGAGAGTCTCTGTCCCCATGATGGCAAACCTATGGCCCATTTTCATCATTGTTCTGTATTTCTATTGAGACAGAGTTTTTTCTTATATATAGTGCAACACCACATCTTCTTTTATTAGATCTGTTCATTTTAAACAATATAAATCCCTCTAGCAGCACTGCAAGCTACTTCTGCTGACTGCTGGCTACCAGAGGTTTGGCAATTCGAATCTTACAGGCTCAAGGCTGACTCAGCCTTCCATCCTTCCAAGGCCGGTAAAATGAGGACCCAGATTATTGGAGGCAATATGCTGACTCTGTAAACTGCTTCGAGAGGGCTGTAAAATACTATGAAGCGGTATTTAAATCTAAGTGCTATTACTATTGCTATTCCATTTATATGCTTCATTCCAAGTTTTTGTAACGGCAACAATATCATATCTGCCCTCATGTACTTAGATTTCTCGTTCATCTTGTTTATTCTTCATATTTCGTGCATTCTTTTTGACTGATCCTGAGTTTGTTTTCTATATAATCTGTTTTGTATCTGAGTTCCCCTTCATCCTTACCACCTGGTACACACATGGTATGCATTATCATGCATCATAGGGCAACACTTTTTGAATCAACATATCTCAAATGGGCTAACTTAAAAATGCATTCAAAATCTAAATGCCGTGTCACACTGCCCAACGGATGCAAAAAGGACACAACGGAAGGGAAAAATGTTACATCCGTTGTTATCCGCTCT
>BHFT01015029.1:0-24754 GCA_004320025.1 Laticauda laticaudata | reverse complement strand
GTAGAACGGACGCGTTGGATACTTCATCCGCTCAAAAAGTTTTGTGCAGCTCAAAACTTTTTGAGTGGATCAAATCTCAGTAGACGGATGCTGGACGGATAGAGAGTATGAAAAACGTATGCAGTGAGGACACAATGGATGCATTGAGTTAACCAACAGATGGCAAGCATTTTTCTCCGTTTTACATCCTCTTTCCATCCGTATGTGCAGTGTGACATGGGCTTTACAAGCAGGGTATTTGCAGGGAAGGGCTCAAAAAAGTCAAGATGATGGCCACAACTATACAATCAAAGGCCTGTCCCCTTTTTAATGTATGATACAATAAATAGATGGATAGGCAGATAGATAGGCAGGCTGTGCTTCCATCTTCTTGCTATGACTTCAATCTTGATTGACACTGTTACCTCCTTGCTGATATTCTTCTTGCAGCCAGGAAGAGATGGGACAAAGCAGGACCTGTTTCTACTGTCTTCACAATCAATGCATAATTTATAGCCCTTCAAAAAATTGTGATGGAATTGTGGCACTCTGTCTCACTTGAAAGCATCCTTTGGCATTCCAATGTCCTAAAGAGGTTTCTGTGCATGCACTGCACATGTACAAAACTGTTTCTATTGTTTCTCACTGACCAAAAGCTTCTTCCAGCTAATAGAACTGCTGGTCTAGGCTTTGAGGTTATAGAAAAAGCTTCAGTGAGGCAAATTTAAAATGAAGAATTTGGATTGTCTAAAATTGTGAAATGGTATATTTTGAATTAAAACATTTTTTTATTTCCAAATCTAATACAGTTGCATAGTAGTTTCTAAAACTTCTAAATTATTCTCAGGATTGGAATGTATTTGGATTATTCTATGTCTAGAACACTTTTAAAAATTAACTATTAAAATATCCCTAAAGTGGATGTTAGTTAATTGCAAAGACTTTGGGATAAAGAGTTAGGATACTACATAAGAAATCAATTGCTAGTTTACAAAAATCAGGAATGGTTTCTACAATCTTAAAATGTGATTAATTCAATTTTGTTTCATATTTGGGCATTGCAAGGAATATTTTAAAAGGATCAATTTATGTGGATTGGAAATGAAAATGAATGTGAGGGGACAGTTCTATAATACCAATTTAAAACTTGTCAATTTATTAATATGATATTATGTAGAACAATATATTTTTTTACCTTTAATAAGACAGGAGAAAGAGAAAGAAAAATAAAAAACATGAATAAAATGTTAATGTATTTTGGGTGGAATGTTTGGTATTAATCACTATATGACAAATTACAGGTCATCCTTTACTTATGACCACAATTGAGACCAAAATTTCTGTTGTTAAGCAAGACAGATGTTCAATGAGTTTCCCCCCCATTTTATAATCTTTCTTGCTACAGTTCTTAATTACTGCAGTTATTAAGTTAGTAATATGATTTTAAATGAATCTGGCTTCCCATTGACTTTGCTTGTCAGGTGATTACCTGACCCTGGGATACTCCAACTATCATAAATATGAACCATTGCCAAGCATATCGTAGGTATACAAAGACAGATTAATATTAATCTAGAAAAGCAAGGTTTACTGAAGTGTTTAAAAATTGGGTTGAGTGACATTGTATATATGTTTCTTTTCTTTGTTTCTTTTATTTGTGTCTGTGCTTTGAATTCCTTTGTAGTTCTTTCCTCCCCTTTCTTTATTAAACCCACACAATAAAAAAAAATACAAGGTGAATCAAATCAAAGCTGTGCCTTGATTAGCAAAATCATGGTTTCCTGACATACCCCTAGTAAATCCAACTGCCAACTGAAACAAATCTGGACATTTCCCAAAGGGAACAAAAGTTTGTGAAACTATTAACTTGCCTGCTGGTGGAAGTTATATAAGAGAAACAAAGTCAGTAGCATTTGCAACAGGGGTGTCAAACCCACGTCATCACAGCAGCGTCACATGACGTATCATGACTTCCCCCCCCCTTTGTTAAACAGGTGTGGCCATGAGTTTGACAGTCTTGATTTAGCTGTATAAAGCCTAGTTTAAATGAAGTGGCAAATAGATTTCTTGTTATGGAAAATCATATAATAAAATTATAATCATATAATTTTCAGAATTATTTCCAAGAAATTATTGGACAACAATGCTTTACTTGAAGTGTTATTTTTCCAAGTGAGGAGATAGTGTAAATTGAAAAGGATAGCATCTAATCAAACTGCTGCTACCAGAATTTCAGGATCAGATCCATCCACTAAAATCTGAGCCAGTGTGGCTTATTTGGTCTTGAGACTAAGCCTGGGACATTCTATATAAATATAATTTCTCTGTAAAGAACTAATAAGGGAATTATAAGCAGCTGATTCTCTTTAACTGAGAGTCAACTATGTTACAGAAATAAGGCAGCATGTTCTTAATTCCCAATACTCTGTTGTACTGAATACCTCCTCAACTTGCAGGAGGAACAAAAGGAGAAAAGGATGCAGCTGGGCTGGGCTGGCTTGGCTATCTGCCAATTGGGAATGTATGAAAAAGGAGAGCTGGCAGAATTATATTGTATTAATAATGTGATGTCTCTGTTTCACAGCAAAAGAAGGAGAAAGGCTTCCCTCCTTGAATGGCCAGGGAAGCAAACAGGATAATTATGGGGAATGTAGGTTTGGCATTAAATACATTTGGCTACTCTTGAATTTGTTAAAATCATGATTTTAAAAAACTTACCAGTTGTCCATCATTATAAAGAAAAATTGCAGAAAATGGGAACTGGGAAAAATCTTGGGGAAACTCAAAAAAATTGACACTTAATTTAAAATGTGAGAGGAAAGCCACACTTTCTCTTCCTCCAAATTTAACTCAGGCAAGTTGTCTTTTTTTTTTCTTGGCAGAACTAATCATGGATAAATTCTGCCTGAGAGAAATTATCACTGAATAGAAAAGGAAACTAAGGGTCAGTGAAGGAGTCAGCGTCTCCATCTTCCTTTCATACAAAATCCCCAGTGTTTCTTTGGTCATAACCCCTATTCTTATTTAAGAATCTGCCACCATCATATCTAGTTGGATCTCAGAACGGTATTTCTGTACCTGCTTTTCTTCTAATTCGAATAGATATCATCTTAGGTTGTAGTCTGAAGTTTTTGAAAGTCTGTCTCATTCATATGTTCAAAAACTTTGATCTGTTAAGGGAATTATATCTGATCACAATCAAAACTTATCAGATTATATCTTATTAGCATCAGTTGAAGTGTTAAAAGTTTCAAGATCTGTGTTGCCCACCAGAAAGTATGAAAAGGCAGTTTGGAGAAGAACTGGTCACACTATATAGAATAGTGTAAGCAAATGAGACTAAAGCCCATGTCACACTGCACCAATGGATGCAAAGAGGATGTAAAACGGACAAAAAAGCTTGCCATCCGTTGGAAACCGTGATGCATCCATTGCTTTCCTCACTGCATATGTTTTTCATTAGCTCCTCTATCCATCCAGCATCCGTTCTACTGAGATGTTGTCCACTCAAAAAGCTTTGAGCGCACAAAACTTTTTGAAGCGGATTGAAAGTATCAAAGCATCCGTTCTACATCTGCTACGCAATACGGGGAACATCCGTTATTGTCTGTTGTCATCCATTACGGCATCCGCTATATCTGCTAGGCATCCGCTGTGGCTCCACTCACAACTCAAATCTGCTCCAGTGGAAAAGGACACAGGGAGGAAGCCGAAACGACGCGATGGACACATCAAGCGTTAAGTACACGGATGTAGAAAGGATGAAAGCGGATGCAGTCGGTATTAGAAGCATTAAAACGGAAAAAATGTTCAATATAGGGGATTGTATCTTGGATATTTAGGATGTCTGACAGATGTCTGGAGGATGCAGAAGGACACTTAGTGGGAAAACCTATTATTTCCGGGATGGCGCCAGCAACTGACCCTCCGGTACACACAGCGGTTGTCAATAACACAATGGAAACGTTCGGACGTTTCGAACGGCTACGAGTTGCTTACCTTTCGTTGGTCAGGACAGACAGACCAACAAGCAGAGAAGACCTATATTTCCTATAAAAAAGGGGGAGGAAATCACCTGGATTCACTTTCAGTCCAGCGATACGTGGGCGTTGCACACCTCTTCAGCCTGCTCTTGCTCTCCAAAGATCCCATTCTTCTCCACCCATGGATCATCGCATGCTTCCTTTTGAGTAGCCCCATCATTCAACACCAGAAGCCAAAGCCCTCTCAGACTGTTTCACTTTTCTACGGGAAGAAAGGAGGCGGCAAGAAGTGGTCTGGGATCCGACGATGGATCGGGAGAAGAGCGGGTTGGACTGTATGGAAAGCTGATTGGTTGGAGCTGAGGAATGAAGAACACTCGTGCATTCCAGCACTTCATGAGCGATGCCGCCATCCATGTTTGACAAAGTTGTGGAGCGTCCTGAGACCAAGATTGACCAAGGTGAACCCAACTTCCGTCCCAGCCTGGCCCTGGAACTGAAGGTGGCACTGGACTCTGTGCCACCTGGCCTCAGGAACCACATACAGAAACATGCAGTAAGGCTGGAGGGCTGCACACAACACACAGCATTGGTGGTCAGAGAAGTGGTGCAGGCCATCACGAAAATATGTGGAGGACTCCTCGAGTGCCCACCACTGAAGAAGCTGGAGAAGTTGCAGAACAGTGGTCATCAGGAGCTGGAACATTCCACCAAACCTTGGAGCCATAGATGGTAAAGCACGTGGCCTGCAAAGCCTCCAGCCAAACTCAGGCGTCCACTTATCACAACTACAAGGGCTTCTTCAGCATCATCCTCTCGCCATTGTCGATGCTGACTATAAGTTCATGTACCATCAATGCTTCAGGCAATGGGTCAGCTTCAGATCCAGGTATACAACGCCAGTGACCTCAGGAGGGGCTGGACGCCAATCTCATCATGGCTTCCCAGATCCAGACCCCCTACCCAACGAACACAGATGTGCCCCACTTCATCGATGGTGATGACGCTTCTCCTCAGAACCTACCTCATGAAGCCCTACAGTCCAGATACCTCACCCGTGAAGAGGAATCTTCAACTACGCCTGTCCAGGGAAAAGACGGGTCGTGGAGAAACACCTTTGGCATCCTGGCCACAGGTTCCAGTACTTCTCACTACCATGCGCAGCATTCGCCCAGAGACCGTGAGGAGCATCGTGGAAGCTTGCGCATCCTGCCCAATTCTCATGCACACCCGCTCCCAGTGTTGCAGAAAGGGCTTTGTGACTGTCAACAAGGGAATGGGGACATGGATTCTGGTGAATGGAGGCAAGGCAAAACTGATAGACCTGTGAAAGTACCAGGCCCAACAGAGCTTCACATGAGGGGAAGAAGCGCGCAACCTCCTGAAACACTGGTGCAACTCTCAGCTGGAGCAGTGGAGTGCGCAAGACAGGATGTAGATGCTTAATGGAATGCTTCTTCAGCCTGGTCTCATCACACTGATGGGATTGGTTGCCGTTGTATGTGAGTGCCTACATATGAATAGGCATTATAAAAAGTTTTGTTCATGTTAAATGTGTTTATCAATGAATAATTGTTATTAAATAAAGGTCCATATGTTGCAGCTGGAGGGTTGACCATACAGTCCGCACTATGCCTCTGCCACTGGAGGTTTATCTGATCCACAACTATCGTCTTATTTTCCCAACCAGCTTTATCCTTACCCATGCCACAGCTATTATTACCCATCCCACAGGTATCCCTGCCCATCCCACAGCTAATACCCATCCACAGGTATCCCTGCCCATCCCACAAGCATGCAAAGGCTTAACATTTTCTAAAATGTTTCACCAACAGTTTATTAAGTAAAAGAAATGACCCAAGTGTGTGAAGCAAAGATAATCTTTATAATAACAGTTAAGTAAAGTGTAGGATTTTATTTAGAAAGCAAAAAGAAACCAGAAATTCCCAAGCAAACAGAATAAGTCAACAGGTCAACAACTCAGTCCTGGCATGTTTCCAGTCACGCTGAGGCATGTCCCAATGGTCTCAGGTTAAAGGGTCCAGACTGTGAGGTTTGCAGTGGCTGGAGTAGTGGTCTGAGGCGGCCATTTGTGGGGTGCCTGGCCCCAGAAGGGACAACCAGAGGTGGTTGTTCAGGAAGCTCTCAGAAAGCTGGCTCAAGCCCAGTGAGGTTAAGAGGCCTTCATCCAGGACCTGGATGTCAGGCACAGGACGATGAAAGATGTTTCTGAGGCCGGGCTTGGCGGCTGGGTGGAGGAAGGAGTGGAGTGGGGATGTTGGTGTGCAGTTGGGCGAGGTGAGGCGTTCTGTGGCATGGGGAGGAAACATCTGTGGCGTCGGCATCTGTGGCCTCTGTGGCATTCCCAGTGGCATTTGGTGGCATCGGGCATCTGTGGCGTCTGCTGGCATCAGTGGCACCTGTGGCGCTGTGGAATCGGGGTGTTGTGGTGCACTTGTTGGCGTGCGAGTTAAACCTGTGCCTGGACTGGGAGGGGCTTGCCCTGTGCTGCCTGGAACTCCTGCTTATCCGTGAAGCCTTGGTAGGTGAGTGGCTGTTGAAAGCCTTGGAAGGGCTGTGAACATCGCCCTGGCTGAGGAGCAGACCTGGAGTGGTCGGGACCAGTTCAGCTGACCTGGAGGGTGGTGCTAGCAGCGCCGTGATCCTCTCCTTCATGACCTGTACTGCGGCCTCAGGCATGTCCATGAGGGTCTGGGTCACGTTAGGTGAGGAAGGGCTTGCGTTTTGAGGATGGAATCTGAGTGTAACAGCTGAGAGAGAGATGTGCACTGGTCTTGAGTGTGTCCCTGATCTCCAGCAGGACAGTGCTGGCTTTGTCCTCCAGTCTGCCTCTCTGTCTGCTTCTGTGGAAGGTGGGAGCTGGGGGGTGGGTTGTGTTGGTCCCTGTGTGGTCGCTGCTTTTTTTGCTCCATGTGGTGTGAAGAGAATCCCTCCACGATTCCTCCGGCATAGGGTGTGCAGCTGTCGGGGGGTCTCTGTCCATGGGGCGCTTGTGGACACCTGCCGACGATGTCACTGTCTCCTTGGCCAGAAGAGGACTGGCTGTCTGGTGGGCCTGCCTGAGGAGTGAGGGTGACAGAGGGGCTGCTCCTTAGTGGCGGACCTCACCTCCAGAAGCTGCACTTTGCCATGACTGTAGCTCTCCCGGTCGGTGAGCTTTGACCGCGGTTGGCCAGACTTTTCTTCAGGTGCAGCGTTCCCGTACCAGGTGTGCATATGCTTCCACCATCGAGGAGGACATCAGCAGGTAGCCCAGGCTCTGTGCTTCCTGTCTCCAAGCCGCCTCGGTTCCGCTTGGTATCTCTATACAGCCTGTGGCCTTCTCCATACTGTACTATTCTCCCTCAGCCACTCCAGCACCTCCTCTCATGCTCCTCTGTGATGGAGTACTGGCTTCCTCTCTCCCTTCTCCTGCCTTGCCTCTTCCCTCCCTCTGACAGGGCCTTCAGCAGCAGGGCCTTCAATCATCAGGCTTTCCAGGCTTTGGGCTGGTTTCACCACAGCGCAGCAGCAGGGAGCAGCACCACCAGCAGAAGAGCAGCAGCAGATGTCAGCACAGGGGGTGGATGGTGGATCTATCCCTCTTGCCAGGCTGGCGGAAGATGGCACAGCTTCCTCTTCATTCCCCATGGTCCTCTGATGAAGATGTGTCTGGCAGGTCTTTCCTCGAATGCTGGCCTCGTGCGAGCTGCTCCATTTATAATCCATGGGGCTGGACGCCAATGGCATCCTCCCTGCATGCGCAGTGAATGCTCCGTATCTGCTCTGCATTCCGCTCTGCATCTGCCTACAATCCGCTTCATCTGCTATGCATCCGCTCTTTCGCTATGTGTCCACTTTGCCATTGCTCCCCGGAAGCCCTGCGGATTGCCATCCGCTTTCCATCCACTTTCAATCCGCTAGGCTTCCTATGAGCATCCGTTTTAAACATCCGCGCGCTACGTCCCCCCCTGTCCGTTCTTTTCCGTTCTGTTTATGCAAATTTTTCCCCTTTGAGAGCGGATGAGCGGATAAGAACGGATGGAGCCACTCCCGGATTTTTGGCCATCCGCTGTGTCCTTTTACATACGTTTTGCATCCGTTGGACGATGTGACCTAGCCTTAACGAGCAAATTTTGCAGGCAAAGTTTTTAAATCACTTTTTCCAGATGCTTTTGCATCTGAATGAGGAACACTGCATCTGAAGAGAATTAACTGGGCCTCCAAGATCGAAAAGCAGATTGTATATGTGAGCAAAATGCTGTCCTGATGTTTTATCCTTGGAGCACCCTTCTTGGCAAACTCTGTGGCCGATTCAATATTTGCTTATCTATTGCTATCCCCTACAGCAGGGATCCCCAAACTTGGCGACTTTTAAGACTTGTGGACTTCAATTCCCAGAATTCTCCAGCCAGCTATGCTGGAAGTTTTGAAGTCCACAAGTCTTAAAGTTGCCAAGTTTGGAGACCTCTGCCCTACAGATATAGAGAACTATATTTTTTCTTTACTTCAGTGCCAGTTCATTGATAAAAGTATTTAATGAGATCGTAATTTGCTGATTGCCAAATGACCAGGATATTTTTTACAAGAATGCAATATATTCTGTCCTCTCAAATAAGCCCTCAGTTTGAGAATCCCTGACCCAAAGAAGGATTGCAACATAGTGTAAATCCACTTGCACCCAGAATACTACCACTATTTATTTTATCTTTTTGAGAAATGAAAACTGGAGATTTTAAAGCAGGGAACAGGAAAACATGTAGCTAAAGTTTGGTACCTTATTGGGGAAAAGTTGCTATAAACCTTGAAGTGTTATGGCTGAGAAGCATCATGCAGATCTTGCCTTTCACATGCATTTTCTTTCTAGTGAAATCTGGTATCTTGTCTGACCAATCAAAATAAAGCCTAAACATTCTATGTCCCCCTTAAACTTTCAGACCTACTGTAAAGGCTGAAAGTACAGTTGCTTTTGGCCATTAATGTATATTGCTAACTCTGTATCATTTTAGTTGCTCCCTCCTGAATCCTTTCTAGTTGGCTTGCATTCTTAAAATATGCTGACCTAAACTGGCTGTTTTCCAGATTAGCCAGTGCTGAGCTGTAAGAGTAATTTTTACCTCTTATGCCTTATAGTGTATTACAGACAAGTTCTTCAGAGAGGTGTTTCTAAGGGATATTAGCCAGCTGACTAATCAGACAAATGGCTGTTGAAGTGTCAACTGATAATTTCCCCACTTTGCCAAACTGAATTCAATTTCTGCTCAGTTAGGGCAGTGTGTCATCAAATGGCTACAAAGCAGTTCTTGCAAAGGTCTAATTTGTTGCCATAGGCAGGCAATGAGGATGTGTGGGAGGATCAGCAATCATCTGAACATCTTCCTCCCAATCCTTGGGAATGTTTCCCTGGCTGCACAGTTCCAACTGTTGCAACTCAGAAACTGTGGAGGTGGATTGGGTAAATCAGCCTTGCTGTGTGGTCCTAGATATTCAAAACTGACAAAGACGGTGGGTACATGAAGCTAAAAGGCTGTGAAGAAAAGACATTTCTATTAATAGTACATGGTACAGGTTAATTTTGATAATGGTCACAATATGTATTTTATTCTCAAGGCTGCAATTGTATGTACAGTTAGAGTAGAAAAGTTTCAGCTTGACTTCAGAGTAGACATAGATTAGAAAGGAAAATGCAATTGCTGGCACTGCTAACTATGATTATGTAATTCTGCATATATATTCCCTTTGAAACAGCTCTGGGGTTGACTGAGAGAAACAAAAAGAAATTCCATAGTTTGCTTCTTAATGTGAACAAGAATTATACAATAATACCCTTCATTCTGGCCAAATGTCACACTTGTCCTTTGTTCTTCTATTGTAATTTTTAAAACAAAACATGGCTATGCTCATACCCACCAATTCATTCATTCATTTGTTCTTTCAGAGGAGAAAATAGAGTGGAAGCTGTCTGCTAATGAGAATGATTCGATAGCGATGCTGGCTTGTCTCTACTATCTGAATTAAATCTGGCAAGGCTTCAATTGCTCTGGAGTAGGCCTTTGCAGTTCTACCAATTCAACTTATGGGAATACTTTTTTTAAGTATGATAAACGGATATTGATCTGTTCCCCTTGTTTTGTTTCTGATTCTAGATGTTCTTCTTTCCAGAAATGGTGCGTTCTTTTGAGGTATTCTTGTCTCCTTGGACTTGATTTGTGATAACTAATGATTATTTCTTTGTTTTCAGTCTTTGTATATTTCTGATGAGTGAACAACTTTTCTCTCAGTAGTATTGCAGCTGCTGGCCCTGGTTGCTTAGCCAACAGTTCTGAGTCGACTTGTCACCAGATTCCAGGAACTACTAACATCTGACATTGCCCTTGTTGACCTGGCCTATGCCTAATTTCATATAGGTTTCTGTAAATTACATCTCAGCACAGTCTTTATGGGAGAGACACTCTTCATCTGGCTTCTCTGATGAGAATTTTCCAGTATAGTTGAACATCTGGCACAGTTCTCATCCTCTTCAGAGCAAATGAGTCCCACAACCATGTCAAGTAGTGCCTCACTAGGGATTATTATAATTATTATTTCAAGGAATATGCATCTGAGCAACAGATAATGTACCAGTCTGGGATTATTTACAGTTTGTTTAAACTCTATTCTTGATATTTAAAGAATAACACTCTAAGAATGATTACATGGAGGTGGACTAAGTCAGGCGTGGGCAACCTGCTGCCCTAATTGAAAGTTAAGTTCTCAGTTATTTTCAAAAACTGCATCAAGTTCACATCTCTAGAGGGAAATAATCTCATGTGTGAGGAAGCAGAGAGAAGATGGAAAAAGAGAAGATGACAGACAGAAGTGGTCTGGTCCCTTATTGCTCTAGTCATTCCCATCTTGGATTCCTCTGTACCCAATGACCCTTGATAGATTATTATGAAAACTCTGAACAGAAAACACTCCCCATTATTACTATGAAAGCAAACTGATGTATAAAAATGTAAATAAACTGCAGAAGAGGCAAGATCTGCAATGATGGGAGGCAGACAAATTCAGGAAATGATAAGGGGTATCGAGAAAGTTATCAGGAAAGTAGATGGGACAAACTTTAAATCCTGAGTTTTAGTGAGCTCCTTTTTCTAAATCCTTGCATCATTTTTTTCTGTTATGTCCATCAGTCAGATGATAATCCAAAAATAAAACATGTTGTTTTAACTCATCATGTACTCTGGATTAATTTGTAGTCTGAATGGTTATGCTGCCCACAAGATGACACAAGCCCTCTTCCTTTTCTTATTTCCTTGGAGTGGCTGGATATAAAGTAGACAATAAAATGGGAGATGAGGTCACAGAGGTGGCCTTAGGATTCTGCAACTTGGTCATTATGGGACTGATGGTTGGGCAGGCAATCTGGTTCTAGAGGCAGGTCTTTCAAAATGACAAGGCATGAATGATGGGGCTGCTTGAGCAATATGTACAGGTGACAAAGGGAAATCTTGAGAGCTCTCTAGAGAAAAGCACTGCAGAAATAGATATCCTAATGTTTATTGATTTTTTTTTCAAGTGCTCTAACTGTCATAACTCTCACCCTTTGAAAGGCAGATTATAAAATGGGAGAAGATATTCTCAAACCTCTTATTTTTACTATTCCAGTGTGATTCTAGAAGCTGTAGTGAAAATAAAGGAGTTGGTAAGTTTTCAAAAATTATATGGACTTTTGCTTTGTAGTGTGAAGCCTAAAAGAAGAGTTTCTAAATATGAACTTGAGTTTTGTGAGGGAAATGTTAAAGACTCACACAAAAAAGAATGGCTCCCTGATTTATTTTTTCATAGAGTTCTTCTAATGTACCTATTTGTTATATCTAAGGTAGAAGCTTCATCCTGCAGAAAATCTATTATATGGCTGCTTGCAGGTAATAATGACTTAATGGCACATCATTAAGAAGCTTGTTTGGATTTAAGGATGCACTGTAATGAGGCTGTCCACTCTGCAGTACCCAAAGCCTCTCCAGAAGTAACCAGTGAATTTTTATTGAGACATAAGTAGCATTCTCAATCTTTTTGGCACCAGATTTCATGGAAGGCAATATTTCCATGGAATGTGGGGGGAATCACTTTGGTTTCGCTTGCTTATTTGCCTGCCACTCACCTCCAGTTGTACAGCTTAGTTCCTAACAGTGTTGGGGACTGCTGGACAGAAGGGAAAAATTATTAAATCTAGTGAGAGCAATTGTTAATTAAATGTTTTTACTGTTATTACTATTGTTATTTTATTAGTATACAGATTTATTTAATTGCAACTATGATTATTGATGTTTTTTATTTATTTGTTTGTTTGTTTCCTTGATCCTGTTTAATATTTTTGTGTTGACTGGCTTTGAAACCTAAGCATAAGCCTTTTGGCTTAAAAAAAAAGTGGCATTATTTCTACATGACAGGATGCATACAAGAGTCACCTCCTTGTAGACAATTAAAATTACGGTCAAAGCTGAAAACCTTGTAGGAGATATCCAGCTTGATTGGTGCCTGAAGTTCCTTTCTCAGAGCATGTCCAGACAGAACTTAATTAGTAACTTACTTATTGGAATTACTTCCCTACTTCCATATATGTAAGGTATTTCAGCCCCTTTATTTTCACTCCTTAGAGACACTCAGTGAATATCACAATTAGTGCAAGGATATCCTGAACAATACCAGTGTCAGGGTTCCAAGTAACAGACCCAAAGCAATCAAAACTCTGAGGGTTAGAGTTTCCTCAAGATATGAATTCATTAGGAATGTCATATTGGCACAGCTGAAGAAAATCCAACTCTGAAGGACTCAGAGTTTTTCCCATCCAAATCAAAACACAAAGTTCTTGCCCCCAGGTCACACCTCTATCACACGGTCCAATCAGATCACAGTCCCAATTCCGGCTGGCTTTTGTCCATGCCTCTCCAACACCTGGTAGATTATCCTTGGTTCCCACGGGAAAGAATGTTATTTTGGCTACATATCCCCCAGCTATCTCGATCTCCCCCTTCATGTTCCCACAACTTCCACCAGCCTTGCTATGGCATCCCTGAAGATGCCCCCAAATGGCATCAGGGCTGACAACCACTGCATTTTGCTGGGACAATGGGTAGTCTGTCACCTCACAAGAGCTTCCTTTGAATATGCACTTATTTATTTTGTGAAATAAAAATCACAGTTTACTTTAAGAAAAAAAAAACAGAATAAAAACAGAATAAAAGGTATTAAGCCAATTAAGAAACAGCAACCCCCTCCATTCAGGGTAATAATAGCTAGAAAAAGGCTAAAATAATAAATTAAGCTTTTAAAATGTATTTAAAACAGAGCATATCACTGAAGAGAGGTCATTCTACAGATAGTATTTCAAAGAAATCTCATGTCCACATTGTCTTGTAGAGAGCAAGTGTTATCTCAAATATCTTGCATGTTCAAATACAATTAAAAATCTTTTAAATCATTAGGTCCAAATTGTTTAGGGTTTTTTATATACCAATATCAGTACCTGAACCTTGCCGAGTATGATTAACTGAATTAAAATGGTCACTCTGTCCTTCTATGTATGAATGCAACTAATATACCAACTACAAAACTGTTCCTTCAGTAACTTCAACAAACACAGCTTATACCTCTAAATCCTAGGCCTGGAACCACTCACCTACATTGCTTTTATCTTAGCAGGACATAGATTTAGGGTCATTGTATCCACTGCTGCATCAATCATTGGGTAAGTGAACTTCTTTGGAATCCTTATGATCAGATGTAGAAGAATCCAAACACATTGTATATGTCCTAAAATCCAACTCCTATGAGGCCTGTCTGGGGATGGAAAGACTTAAAATTCAATAATTCTCAATGAAATACAAATAACGGTCAGATTCAGAATTCAGACCTCCCAGCATTTGTGATAAATCAATTATTAGTCTTCATCATTTTCCAAATGCCAAAGCTTTGAGAAAACAATCCTGCTTTGATCTGTACTACATTACCATATGTAAAAGAAAATTTCCCCCCTAATGTGTAACCTTTTAAATGACTTAGTTCAAAGACTAGACCTACAAACTTCTTCCATAATTAAGAGCCAAGAGTAAAACTGGAGATATTTTTAGAGACTGTAACTATAAGGTCACACTGCTTATTAGTTATATACTATTCAGTACAAAGAGCATTTTCAAGTCTATATAGTGCCCAACCCAGACCTGCCAACCCCTGATAAAGGAAAATCTGGAGACCCATGAAAAAAAAGCTGGAGATTCTATAAAAAATAGTGAGATTCTATTTTTTTCCCGATCAAGATTAAACAAACCCCTTTTCCATCGAGGAAAGTCATTAANATTTGTGTTCCCTGTTGTAAGAAGATGCAGCTTTCTTTCTTCTATTGAAAAATCACCACCTCTTTTCGCCATGTTTTACGATTGCGATTGCTTTCCCGCGCTGAACTTACAAAGACTACCGGGGAAACTAGCCTTGTTCCCAGGGTCTACTCCCCTTTTAAAATGACGGACAGACACGAAGAAAAATGATTACCGTATATACTCGCATATAAGCTGACCCCCAAATTTGAAAAAAAAAAGTGTTTTAAATTTGGCATGAGATTGAGGAGCCTTGTCGTGAGACTGTGAGAAATGACAAAAAATCGTTGAGAGAGTTGGCAGGGCTGCCAACCTTCTGTTTAGACTCACATTTTAGCAACACTATTCTGCCCTTTCAGGAAAAAAAAAAGTAAAATAAGAGACTAGTCTGAATCCACAAAACTGTGGCACATAGGGCTCACCTTACAAGTTAAGGCCTAAAATTCTCCCTAGAATGTTTGAAATTACAAGTTATTTTATTCTTGATGTGAAATAGTATATGTCTGGGTGATGGAGGACATTATAACTAGAACTCAACATAATTGTATATTGCAGAAATATAAAGGTAAATATTTGTAAACCAGGAAAGTACTGAAAAACTGGAGATATAATAAGGAAGGAAAATTCTTCAGACAAATGGATGTCACAAAGCACTTTAATAATGAAAAAAAACACCCTCTTTTCTTGCTTCTTGTACAATTCTTAAAAGCAGATAACAGATAATCAGACTTGGAAGGGACCTTGTAGGTCATCTTGTCCAACTCCCCAATCAAACGGGAGACCCTACACCATTTCTGACAAATGGCAGTCCAATCTCTTCTTGAAAGTCTCAAGTGATGGCGCTCCCAACAACTTCTGAGCGCAAGCCGTTCCATTGGTTGATTGTTCTCACCGTCAGAAAGTTTCTCATTATTTCCAGGTAAATCTCTCCTTGTTCAGTTTCCATCCATTATTCCTTGTCTGGCCTTTGGGTGCTTTACAAAATAGCTTGGCCCCTTCCTCTCTGTGGCAGCCCCTCAAGTATTGGAAGACCGCATCATGTCTCCCCTGATCCTTCTCTCTTTAGTAGACTAGCCATGCCCCTTTCCTGTAACCATTCTTCATATGGTTTAAGCTCCAGTCCCCAATCATCCTGGTTGCTCTTTCTCTGTACTTTTTCTAGAGTCTCAACACCTTCTTTATAGTGTGATGAACAAAACTGGATGCAGTACTCTAGGTGTTGTCTTACTAAGGCTTTATAGACTGGTATTAGTCCTTCCCTTAATCTTGATTGTATCCCTCTGGTAATACAATGGAGGATTGCATTTGCTTTTTTGGCTGTTGCTGCACATTGCGCTCATATTTAGCTGGTTGTCGACTAAGACTCCAATATCCCTCTCACAATTACTGCCATTGAGCCTGGTTTACCCAGTCTATATGTGTACTTTTGGTTTTTTCTTCCCTAAGTGTAGGAACTTTACTTTTCTCTACATTGAATTTCATTTTGTTAGATATGGCCCAGGTGTTCTAGTCTGTCAAGATCCATCTGGATCTTGAACCTATCTTTCTTGGTGTGTAGCTATTCCTGCCAGCTTAGTATCATCTGCAAATTGGTAAGTTCCCCTTCTATTCCCTCATCTAAGTCGTAACGAAGATATTGAAGAGTACGGGCCTAAGACGGAACCTTGTGGTACCCCACTGCTTATTTCCCTCCATGTAGACTTTAGAGCCATTAAGGCTCCTCGTTGAGTACGGGTTTTGCCAGCCAGTTGCGAATCCATCTAGTAGTGGTGCTATCTGTTCCACTTTTTTCTAGCTTACTAAGAAGTAGGTTCTGGTCTACTTTATCAAATGCCTTGCTGAAATCTAAATATGTTATGTCCACAGTATTTTTTGGTCTACTAATTTAGTCACTTGTGTGAAAATGAAATAAGATTGGTTTGGCATAATCTGTTCTTAACAAACCCGTCTGTCTCCTAGTTTATTACTTTACTTGTTTCTAGATGTTGGCAGATCTGTTTTTTTTATTATCTTTTCCAGTATCTTCCCGGGTATTGATTAAGGCTGGTTGGTCTATACTTTCCTGGGTTTGCTTTTTCCCCCTTTTTTGAAGATGGGAACCACATCAGCTTTTTTCCAGTCCTGTGGTAGTTTCCCCAGTTCTCCAGGATTTTTTGAAAGATATGGTGCAGTGGTTCTGAGATGACCTCTGCCAGCTCTTTAAAACTCTCTGTGATGTAATCCCTCAGGCCCGGTGATTTGTTTTCATCAAGATCAGACAGGTGTTCTCTTACTATTTTTTTTGCTTATTTTAACTTTATTTCTGGTCTGTCTTTTACAGTTATGTTTTTGGTGGGTTGAGCTATAGCTTCTATTTGCATGAAGACAGATGCAAAGAATGAGTTAAGCAATTTTGCTTTCTCTCTGTTGCCTGTTATTTCCTTGCCATCTTCTCTCTTTGGTGGACCAAACTGTTTTCCTTGATTTTTTTTTCTTCTTATTTATATGTTGGAAGACACTTTTTTTATTATCTTTGACTTTGTTGCAAGTCTTTGTTTGTTCTGAGCCTTTGCTCTCCTGACTTTGTCTTTGCAGATTCTGGCTATCTGCTGATTATTCTGCTTAGCTTTATGTCCTTCTTTCCATTTTTTGTACTTATCCTTTTTTTCTTTCAAATTGCCAGAGAGATCTTTTGCAGCCATGCTGGTTTCTTCTTGGATTTCTTGTTTTTCTTTCTCAGTGGTATGTACTGGTCTGGGCTTCTATGATCATACTTTTTAGGGTTTCCCGAGATTCTTGAGTTGTTTTCCCCTTTAGGATTTCATCCATGGAATCTTTTCCAAGTTCTCTCTGAGTTTATTGAAATCAGCTCTTTTAAAATCCAAGACTCTGGTTGTCATTATGTTCTATTGCTTGAGTTTTGTTATGTTGAATTCTAGTATGACATGGTCACTCTCACCCAAGGTCCCTGCACTTTCAACTCCCTCTATCAACCTTCTCTGTTTGTAAGAAATTAAGTCCAGTATGGCGTGTCCCTCTAGTTTCACCCTCTACGTTTTGACAACAAAGTGTCAGCTAGGTTGTTAGGAACTTATTTGATTTCTCATTTGGTGCAGAATTAGTTTTCCAATTGATATCAGGATAAATGAAGTCTCCCATTACTATTGTTGTGTGTTTCCTGCATATGTTTGTTGCATATGTTTGGTTTGGCAAAAAGGACATCTATTTTTTCTGCTTGATTGGGTGGACTATAATATATATGCCTATCGCAGTCATTCTTTTTTTCTTTATTTTGACCCATATGCCTTCTAGGAGGTTTTCATCTTTGTTCCATGCATTTCTGTAGCAATAAATTGGTCCTTTACATACAGTGCAAACTCCACCTCCTC
This sequence comes from Laticauda laticaudata, assembly GCA_004320025.1. Classification (NCBI taxonomy): domain Eukaryota; kingdom Metazoa; phylum Chordata; class Lepidosauria; order Squamata; family Elapidae; genus Laticauda; species Laticauda laticaudata. The sequence continues at coordinate 7,066 of BHFT01015029.1, read as the reverse complement.
TTTTATGGGGTCTGTTTTTTTTTTTAAATAGTTTGTATGTTCCAGTCATTGGTTTCATCCCACCAAGTTTCTGTTATTCCAACTATTTCATATTTACCTTCATTTATTCTAGTTCGAGTTCACCCTGTTTGTTTCCAGAGTTTGTGCATTTGTATATAGGCACTTGGGATCTTTATTTCTGACACTGTATTTACTGCCTATATAACCTGTGTTGTGCCTGCCTGCCCCGACTTTCTTGCCATCTGTTTGATTAATGCACTTGGTATGGTTGGTACTCACTGTTAAATGCTGGTTTTGGTTGACAGCAAGGTTGATAATCTTACCTGCACAAACATCTATTTTGCAGGCACTGGTATCCTTATTAATTTTAGGTTGCTGGGGACAGAAATGTTCTGTGTCCATTAATTCTCTCTCCCCGCTGTTCATTTTAAAATGTTTATCCAGAAATCTTGTAATTTAATGCCAAGTAACTCCGTCCCTTTCTTTGATAGATGCAAACCATCTCTTTTGTCCAGTTCTTCATTGGACCAGCTGCAGACATCATGACTAATAAAATCAAAGCCTTCCCTTTTTCACCACTCCTTTAGCCACAGATTAAACTCCGCTACACGCTGGCCTTTCCCTTTTTGTTCCTTGTGTACTGGTAGAACCTCTGAAAAGATAAGCCTACAGCCCATATTACTAAGTTCATCGGCCTCATTTCAATCTGATGCATCAGGTCTCTCCCCCTCCCCCCTCCATCCCCTCCTTTCTTTGTCCCTTTTTCTTTCTTTCCCTTTTCTCTTTCTTTTCTTCTTTCTCTCTTTCTCTCTTTCTTTTCTCTCTTTCCCTCTCCCAGGCTCACACCATTGACTTGGTGCACCACTCCACTTGGACTTACTTGGGCAGGTCCATCCAGTTCAGCAGGATCAATGGGGTGGACCTGTGGGGCAGCACCTAGAATGCGGCAGTGGCGGCATGTTTGAAAAGTAGAGCAAAGCCAGAGGTCGGTAGTTTTTGTTGCAAAGAATCACAAAAGCTTCTGGGTTGTTCACAAGAAGGGACACACATGTCAATGCAATTATGCAACATAAAATAAAGAAATACAAATCCAATAGTCCAATGACCTGCTCCAGCAGGGTTGGAAGGGAGTATGTGTGTGTATGTGTGTTTATGGCTGTCAAAACTCCAAAAACAGGTCAAGTGGCTCTGGGGAGGCCAGTCATAAATTGAAACACTTACCAAGCAACCAGCCATTAAGTGAGGACCACTTGTATTTGGTTTGCCAGTTACCAAACCACTCCCACCCACTCACATGACCAGCAAGCCACACCCACCCAGTCATGTTACCAGCAAACCACATGCTCAAATTAGGCCACACCTATAGAAATTTGAATCCCGCCCCTGGATGGGGGGCATTGAGGATGAGCTTGTAGCACCAAGGGCTACAAACTCAAGAAAACCCCAAAGAAATTAGTGTCTGTCGTGTGGACTTGTAAAAAAGCTAGAAAATGTTGGGTTCAAATACACCAGTGATACAAAAAAGATTAAAGATTAATATTCATCTAAGACCAAAACTGTTTTTGCTAGGATTAATAAACAGACAATTAGAAAAGATTAATGGGTAATTGTTTTTGTACATGGTAACTGCAGAGGGATTATTATGTGCACAAGATGGAAAGACTGAAATATCTACAGCAAGGAATGGTTGATGAAAATGACAGAACTTGCAGAAATGGCAAATTGACTTGTTTGATTACGGAAAAGACAGTAACTAAATCTGTCAGTGATTGGAAACCCTCTATGGACTTTTGGCCAGAAACAGAAAAAAATTAAGTTGTGAATTATGGATTTGATTATAAGAAAGGGCAGAATATGGAAAGAAGTGTTATCTTAGAAAGAATGTAAAATATAAATGCATTTATAGCTTCTGTAAAGAAGATCAAAAGCCATTTCTTTATATCTTCATTGTTTTTCTTTGTAAAAATATTAGTGTCTGTATTTTTATTAAATCTCTGTTGAGACTCATTGCTGTTTTTCTTTTTCCATTCAGATTTTCTGAATTTTACTGAATACACAAAAAAGGCCCAGGACATTACAGTACATTTCCTGGATGCATTCACAAGAGCTGATGTCACAATATTACACCTGAAAGAATTTTTCCTTCTGTTAAAAGTTTAACTTTCAGTGGACATCATAGAGCAAAAATGGGTCATTAAAGTCTGGCGAGCTCCATTCTTTTTTCCTTCCCTCCTGAATCAGCTCGGTTCTATCTGACAGCAGGAATCCAGGAGGGTTAATGAAGCAGCAACAGGTTGGAAAAAAACTTCATCTCAGCCAGCCATAGAAAATTGTGTTTTGCTTGAGTGCTTTATGATGACATCACCCTATCACTTCTCTGCAAGACAATCCATCTTCCTTTCTTGTTGTTTCCATTTCTAAGCAGCCGCTGATTTGATTATTCATCCTCTGCCCTTTTAATCTTGACTCTGGTTTTAAAGAGCATTGGATATATCTTTACAAGTTTACTCTTTGTAAAATTTTTAAAAGGAAGACTTTATTCCCTTTTATAAAAGCCCAGAGCATCTGGAAGTCAAATGATAGGGATTCTTGCTTGCTAATTCAGATTCTTGCTTGCTAATGTCTGGTTGGTGAAGAGGAATTGACAGAGATATAATATTGATGGTTACACCTTTGCATGTTTTAGAATTTAGTCATAATTTAACTTGTGTTATTTTATGCAGAGCTTTTTATTTGCCAAGTCGCATAATTTTATTTTTCTAAGGTAGAAGAAATGCCATTCAGAAATATAAATTAGTAAAAGAGATATCTCTTAACAACAACCAAGGAAAAGTTTTGTTTTAAAAATGAGATTTAGAAGGATTATAATTAAATGATGCTCTTTGCTTTTTAAGGTTATTACAAAATGTCTGTGTTAAATTCAGCATATAGGAAAATTATAGTTTTATACCATTTACAAATTCAGTGTCATGTATACATGAGATGGGTGGTATATAAATTTGACTAAATGAATAAATGTTGGAGAAGAAGGTGTTAAATGATCCTCCCTACTGTTATTTATTTAATGTATTTTTAATTATTTATCTAACCTACTTGAATTGATTATGTACACTTGGGTTCTGTTGGAAACACTGGCTTCTTTTCTCAAAAATGTTCCTGAAAGCTTCAAGAGAGCTGCTAACTTGACTGTTAGGTGTAGGCTATAGTGCACTGACAATCTTTTGCTATGTTTTTACAATCCAAACATCTTCTTAGGCACATAAAATAAATTCACACTCCTGCACTCTTTACATTCACTTTTGCTACTTTTCACTTTGTGTTAGGGAACAATAATGAAAATTCTACGAATCAGGAACATTTCATGCATCTATTAAGCCTTCATGCATCGCTTAAGCTATATAGAATTATTCCACTAGCATATTTTAATATTTTAATGTATTGACATTGTACCAGTTAGACCATCTACACTTACAGCCTTATAACTGAAAAAAAAAAACCCACACACAATGTATGACAGCTTTTTGGTACATTTTCCTTGGATATTAAAGTTGGTTTCAATTCCACTCTTCAATCATACCACTGCCATTTCCACCCAAATCTCTGAATTATTCTTCCCAGCATTGTCTCCTATCAATTTAATCACAAATCATTTCAGTGCTCTGATTTTTTGATTCCCTGCTCTGGTTCTGTGTTTAATCTTCTTTGTCGAGTTCCAAAACAATTTTTATTTATTTTTATCAAAATCACTTTGCTTCTTTTAATCTTAATTGTTTAATGCTTCTTTTCACTCTGTTCTGGTGTCTCATTATATAGATTAATGCAGTAATACATTATGCAGTAATGTTTTTTTAAAGACTGATCAGTTTTGACATGTTTTGTCCAGTATGGCATGATTGCAAACATACCCCAGTTTTTACTAAGCCTGCTGATAGTATCCTCTAATCTGTTAACTTCTTCGTAAACTAAGATTTTTAACTGCATTTCATCAACAAGAAAGCATATGCAGTATATTGTCATATGAGAGAGGGATAGAGATAGAGATAGATATAGACAGACAGACAGACAGACAGACAGACAGACAGACAGATAGATAGATAGATAGATAGGTAGAGATTAATTCAGATTTTTTTGCAACAACTCTTGAGCTATTGATATGAAAGGAAATTGCATAGCCATTGAGATGTCATTCTTTCTGTGTATGCAATCACATTGAAAACTAGGATGATAAAATGATTTCTATATTTTGCGACTAGGAACTTTTCTCAACAGCTATAACCATAGTTGTAGATGCTATGTGGAACTTTTAAGTAGGCATATGGTGCAGCTTGCCTGAGGCCAGGGCTGTAGGTGGAGTGAGACAACAGTTCTCTCTTGCTTTATATAATGCTTATAAACAGGAAAAATCAAGCTCAGCAGTTTTTTTAACAGATATTGTAAAACTAAGTAGAAGCTGACTAGAAGGATTAAAATTGCATTCATTGACAGGGTTGCCTGTTAAAATCTATAGATCTATGAGTTCAAGTGGTGGGACGTGAGGTGTGGAAAGAATTCCTACCCGTGCTGACCTACTTGAACCATATGTAACTCTGGCACTGGAAATCACAAAAATGGAATTTGAACTGCATTAGAGCAGAGGATGAAAAAAATCATATTAATAGATCAGGGGGACTTATAGGAAAGAATGGCAAACTTATGGGGCAGAAATGGCAAAAATATTTTAATACTGAATATATTGAAGGATATTTTTTAACAGTGGGTCTAGAAGTTAATTTTAAAGTCTATCTATTTCTGTAGATAGATTATGTTTAAAAGATGTAAGAGAAACACGTTTTATGAGACAAGATTGAGATTGATCTGAAATGGATTTAAAAATGACAGGCCACAAAAAAATGTTATGGAAAAGGATGCTGCACTTACATCTACAAAAAAAACTGGTTGATGTCTTAATAATGAAAAAGAATATAAAAATAACAAAAACAACCACTTGCACCACCTTCCTATATTGGATTTACAAAAGAGGCTTATTAAAAGAATTGAAGAATTTTGTGAGAAGGAATAAAGAAAAAATGAAAAAAAAATCAAGTTCTAGGACATTATTTGAAGGGACTAAAGATCATGTAAAAGGAAGGAATATAAAGTTGGTTTATTTGATCAATGGTAAAAGAGATACATTGTTATTTCTGGTAACTCTTGATGGACTTTTGCTGATTAGGACTGAATAATTTAGCTGTAAGGATTTATTTATAGAAAAGGCATGGGATGCAGGGGTGGAATTCAAATTTTTTTACTACTAGTTCGGTGGATGTGGCTTGGTGGGCATGGCTTGGTGGGTGTGGCAGGGGAAGGATACTGTAAAATCTCCATTCCCACCCCACTCCAGGGGGAAGGTTACTGCAAAATCACCATTCTCTCCTGAGTCCCCACCCCACTAACCTGCTTTCCAGCTCCGTTCTCCTGTGCAGGGCAACAAAAGAAGACCCAGCTCATCAGCTGGGACTCAGGAGGCAGAGAATAGATGGCAGCAGGGCCAGTCAGAGGTGATATTTGCCGGTTCACTGAACTACTCACAATTTCCACTACCAGTTCTCCAGAACTGGTCAGAACTTGCTGAATACCACCTCTGATAGGATGGGGGGAAAGTGATCATTTGCTGTATTTTAAGAGAAGGTGATAAGTTAACTAAAATTGTTTTGTGATAAAGGAAACACCATTTCTTTATATATTTTCCTTTTCCTTTACTATATTCTTATTTTTGTCTTTTTTTTCTAGTTTCATTTGATCATTTTTCTTTTTCTGCACTTTCTATTTGTTTATTCTTTCAGTTTTTATTCATCTTTATCTTTTTAACTATAATTTTTAATAAAAAATATCTATAACAAAACCAAATCGATACCAATGTTGAGAAACATTCTCCTGATGTCTAGAAACTATTCCAAAGTGCCAGTAAAACAAACACAAAAGAAAACTTGCCAACATTTCAATTTACCCATCATACTGCATAACATGACAGTAACAAATCCTGACATGAGTGGGAAATGTATGGCTTTCAAGATGTGCTGAAATATAGTTTCTAGAAGCTCTAGCCAGCGTGATCAACAGTTAGCAATGCTGGCAGTTATAGCTTAATAATATCTATGGAGGAATATAGAAGTATACAGTATAATGTTCCCCCAAAATGTCCATTTTTAAGATTTTTTTTCTGTCTTTATTATTTTTGTAAATAACTAAAGACAGTGAATGTACCTAATACTGCTTCCTCCTCTATATTTCCCACAACAACAACTCTGTAAGGTGAATTGCACTGAGAGAGAGTGGCTATAAGAAAGTCATCAAGCAGTCATCCATCTATGTTTAAGGCAAGACTAGAACTCACAGTCTCCTGGTTTCTAGCTTTGTGCTTCAAGCACTAGATAAAATTTAGTGATTAACTCCAACAATAAAACTTTTTTGTGAGGTTATTTAGGGGCTTGTTCATTGGTTTACATTTTTCATTGAAAAACTTATTTCTAAATCAGCCTCTAAGTTTAACTTTTATGGAAAGCAGAGATCTTAACATAATTTTTTGTTTCAGTGGACACATCAGTTCTTGATGAAACTGAGACTACAAATCTTTAGAAGTAATTCGTAGCAAACCTTAAAGAAACAAACTTCCCAACTTCCTTGTTGGTTTTCTTCAAGTTGTTATGAACTATAACTTTTAGTTTAGAATGAAACACCATTTTGATGTTTCTAACTTGTGTTTCTATATATAATTAAAAAATCTCTAAGTGAAAAGAACATATACTGAAGTAGAGAATAAAATGTATGAAAGGTTTCAAATACTGGCTTTGTATGACATATTGCCAGTATAAAGCCCCTGTCACACAGCACCAACGGATGGAAAGAGGATGTAAAATGGAGAGAACCACTTGCCATCCGTTGGTTAATGCGATGCTTCCATTCTGTACTCACTGCGTCCGTTTTTCATCCTCTGTATCCGTCCAGCATCCATCGACTGACATTTCATCCGCTCAAAAGGTTTTGAGCTGCACAAAACTTTTTGAGCGGAAAATGTATCCAACGCATC
>BHFT01015028.1:0-48891 GCA_004320025.1 Laticauda laticaudata | reverse complement strand
ACAATACAATACAATACAATACAATACAATACAATACAATACAATACAATACAATACAATACAATAGCAAATGATACTATCACTTAAAAGAAGCTACTGGAAAGTTTCCCTATCCATAACGATTATATACCTACATCCTGTATCTTTTCATTTCTAAGAAACAAACCTGTGTCTTGTTCTCCTGTGCTTCCTGTTCACCCATGATATTTGCACATGGCACATCTAATGCTTCTCACCTTCTTGTCGGCTGCTGTTCTCGGTCACCCCTCTGCTTTGCCGGTCTCTCTCCCAACTCACCGGAATCCAAATCACAACCTCGCTGCCAAGCAACCCGCCTGGCACCGCGGACTCCTCAACCATTTTATTTCTAGCGCCTCTATTGGGGAGGACAACCCGCTGCATGTTTTACAACACGTCCCGGCCGCTGCAGAACCAGCGGCCTCTCGACGGATCCGCAAAGAAAAGAAAAGCCGACTATAGGACCGGGTTCATGGTGGGATGGGAGGAAGTTCTAGGGCTAAACTGAAATTGTCTTGCAATGCCTTCGAATATTAGTCGGTCGGGTTGGTAGGTATGTTGTTGGTTGGCATTTTGGTTTTCGTGGAGGAGACCTCTTTCGGCGCGTTTTAAAATTTTATTTCAAAAAAATGACCGGAGGTGGCTTTTAAAACATTTATTTACAGTAAAACGACTTGAGCTTCCGTGTCGGCTTCAGTGGAGTTTTGTATCCGTGGAGTTCCAGAGATCCAAGGCCAACTTGGAAGCCTCTTTTTCCTGGGCCAGGCTCGAAAAGAACCCGCGCCTAGTTCCGTCAGAGGAAAAAAAAAANAAAAAAAAAAAAAAAAAACACCTTCCCTTCTCTGTTCCGGGACTCCCATTGGAACGCGCACTCAAGACGGGCGGTCCTTCCAGCCAATCAGAGCGAGGGTTACCGGGAAGCTTCCGGCAACTTGGCTGACTGGAAAGTAACCTTGGCGGCAGTGGGAGGGCTCGGAGGCCTCCGGGATGGCCGGGCCTCTGTGCCGAGCGAAGGGAGGCCTGAGCTTGCTGAGTCGACTGGTTCGCCCCGGAGGCAAGCTAAGCCCGCGCCCTGCAGTGCGGCGGTGAGTGGGGGCAGCTTGGGGTTGGGCCAAGGTGAGAAAAGGGGAAAGGCTGGGGCCCGGGCNGGCAGCTTGGGGTTGGGCCAAGATGAGAAAAGGGGAAAGGCTGGGGCCCGGGCGTGAGTTGCTCGGGGGGCTTGAACGCGGAGGTTGATCCGGTGTAGGACGCCTGAGCTGCCCTTTCCCGAACCCTAACCCTGCATAAGCTTTTAAGTAAGATTCGCAATTCACTACGAAGGCATATAAAAATGGCATAAAATGTCGTGGCTTTCATTAAGGAATATTAAAAGGCATCTTTAAAACTTTCTATTTAAAAAAAAAAGACTTAATGCTTTTTAATAAAAAGAGCTGGCTGGGCAAGCTGCTACTACACTCTTACCTGATTTTTTTTGGTCTTCATAATAGACTAACATGACTGTCCCTATAATTTTGAGAAAACTCCTCGAGGTTTTTCCCAAGATCAAAATACAGGGACGTTGCTATCATTCCCATTCTCCACCCCCATATTTTAAATACCTTGTTTCCCACTTTCAACACATCTTGCTACTTTTTTTTAATTGCTAAGAATGCTAACGAGATGCTGCCATGTTGCAATTGGGCAGCTAACATATTCAAATACATTTATTTATTAAACTTCTACCCTGCCCGTTTCATTGAAAGCAACTCTAAACAACTATGGACCCAGTTTTGTTGAAAAGGGGAGATGAGTGTTTATAGTTTCAAATAAATAAATTATTTGAAATACATTCAAAGAAATACATATAAACTAGGCCTAGGGTGGTTGCTGAAAAAAGAAAAACACAATGACAGTAGAGATCAATGTGCTGCTTCATGGATTCTTCTTTTGTTTCTTGTAAGCATTTGAAGGGATTAATTTTTAACATTCCTGATGGGGAAGGAAAAAGCCAGAGTATGGATTCCAGAAATGTAGATGGTAAACTTGGAAAGCAGGGGACCTGGTTTACTCCCCTTGAAAAAAACTTTGTATTAAAAGAGAACACTAGTTTTGTGCATGGTTAAAGCAACAGGCTAGAAATTGGGAGACCAGAAGTTTTAGTCCTGCCTTAGACACAAAGCCAGTTGGTTGATCATGCCAGTCACTTAGGGAGTTTAGGAATAGTATTATATTAATTTATTTGATTCTTTTTGTTTTATTGTTTTAAATGTGGTTTTATGTTCTGTAAGCCACCTTGAGTCGCCATGGGCGAATAGGCAGCAATATAAATTCAATAAATAAATAATAAATAGAACAGAGCTAGAAGGGACCTTTGAGGTCTTCTAGTCCAGTCCCTTGCTCAAGCAGGAGACCTTATACCATTTCAGACAAGTGATTGTCCAGTCTCTTAACCTCCAGAGATGAAGCGCCCCGATTTCTGAAGGCAAGACGTTGTACTGATTGTTTTCACTGTTAGGAAGTTTCTCCTTAATTCCAGGTTCCTTCTCTCCTTGATTAGTTTCCAACCTTTGTTTGTTGTCCTGCACTCTGATGCTTTGGAGAATAATTTTTAATCTCTTCTTTATGGCAGCCCCTCAAATATTGAAATACTGCTATCATGTCACCCCTAGTTTTTATTTCCTGAAGATTAGCCAAACCCAAATCCTGCAACCCTTCTTCATAAGTTTTAGTCTTCATGTTTTAGAGCTGACAATGGCAAGGCATTTCTGAAAAACCTTGTCAAAAAACCCTTCAGGAACTAGTCCAGGCAGTTGGCAGGAATAAAAGTTGGATTTGAAGGCGCACATACACATACACAAATACATCAATTAATGAATATTAAAAGGCATAAATGTTTTGAATGTCAGATATATGGTGATTGTTTCTCTGGCAAAGTTATGGAGGAAAATATACATTTAGACCTAGTTATGCATCCAGGGCAGCCACAAAGTAGAAGAAACATCTTGGTTTGCGCAAAGAAGTGACTTTATATTTGTCTTGCAGGGCAAGTGAAGGTGTACATGTTACTCACTACCGCCAATTTGTACCACCACCACTGTTCTCAGTAGTCCTTGGTGAAGCAACCCCTGGTCTCATGTGGTTCTGGATTTTGTGGCGCTTCTGGCATGACTCAGATGAAGTGCTGGTAAGAGCTCTTAGAATGGCTGTATAGCATCTGTAAAGCAATAGCTTTCTTAACACAGAATATATTATAATACTTGCGTGAAAAGCCATTCTGTTTTACTTGTGTCACATGTTTATTTGAATACATATGAACCACAAGAGCATGTTCTATCTCAAGATGCAAGAGCTTTGCAGAATCCTGCTGCTCAGACTAGGAGCTCGCTTAATGCAACATGTTATCTATTTAACCTTATCTGGAGCATCAATCTAATAATCATCCCTATGCACCTCCAATGTAACCTGATATATTCCTCACTAACAGTCTTTCTTAGGAGGACTTTTGGGGCATTAAAGACAATTCTCTAGTGAAGTTTACCCCAATTTAGACCATCTTTAGATTATATTCAAGTCTCATCAGTGTCAACAAGGATTGTCTTTTTTGACAGTTCTGTTGTCAAAAATTCTAGAACAAGCAAAGGTTGTTTTAACTGACATGTTAGTAACATGGTTAAGTGAATTTGGCTTCCCCATTCACTTTGCTTATAAGAAAGTCACAAAAGGTCCACGTCACCTGACCCTGGACACTGCAACTGTCATAAATGTGAATCTGTTGCCAAGCATTCAAATTTTGATCACATGACCATGGGGATGCTGCAATAATTGTAAGTGTGAAAAACGGTCATAAGTCACTTTTCCCCAGTGCTGTTGTAACTTTGGTCACTAAATGAACTGTTGTAAGTCAACAACACTCAAGGACTACCTGTATGAGGTCCAGTCATCACTACATGTTCAATGCCATCTTAAGCTTGAATGGTCACTGAGCGAGTGGTCATTAAATGGGGATCACTTATGTACACACAAGAGTATAAGAAACAGTGACCTGAAGTATACAGAAAAAAAAATTCCAGTCAGCTGAAGAGTTTTGTAGTTGCAGGGCATTCTCTTAAGAGATGGCACACAAGCAATTTATTGGTTTACGCACATAAGATTCCTTTTTCCTGCATATCTTATTACTAACAGTGTTAGATTTAGGAAAAGTCCTTTCCTTGATTATATATGGATATTTCTTGCTTCTTTCTCTGGGAATTTGTAAAATACCAAAACGTGGACAAAGTTTGTTTTCAAGTCTTGCACGCCATGTCTTCTTATTGTTATCCCCATACCAAGCTAGTATTTTGTTTTATTCCTCCTCCTAAAGTGATGGCTTCTAGCTTCTTCTATGGTGTTCCTTACTTATGGCTTGGATTGTGTTTGCTAATTTTTATTAATGGGAGAATTCAGAAGATAGCATTCAGACTTGAACATTTAAATAATCGTCGCAATCCTAGTTTTTAGACACTTGCAATACTAATTGGAATCGGCCAATAATCCCATTCCACAGACTTTATATAATGTAGTTTGTTCAGACCAAGACCACATCTTAATGAGAGAACTACTGAAACACAAGCTGGAGAATTGTTATGCTTCTCCTAACAATGCGGAATATGGCATTTTAAGATTATTTAGGCACCCTAAAATTGCACCCTAAAATTGGAATGCAAAATAGATTTAGATTTTTTTCCTCAAGACGCCAATTTTGTCATACTGAGTGATCTTTTGACAGGAGTTCTAAAAAACCCAACTTTGGTTGGGAGGCTGTATTTGGAAGGGGAACAAAGCTGTATACAGGTTTTTATGGATCTTTGAAGTATTTTTGGATTATAGCAATGCTCCAAAGCTAGGGTTATCTGATTTTGTCTGCTTGCAGAAGTGCTTGATTCAAGGCTGTGAAACAATTTTCTGTTTGAAAAGTAACCTAAAATGTTAAACTTTCTATTTTTCCCTAACAGGGTCACTTTCCTTTCCCAGATCCTTCTTTGTGGACAGATGAAGAACTAGGTATTCCTCCAGATGACGAATAATAAACATGTGATTTCAAAATGGCTCTTAAAGTGGGATACTTTGCTTAGTAAGAAAGCATTAAGATCTACTGTTGCAAAATAAGGAATATAACATTAAAATTGAACTCCACCAGAAATGTCTGCAGTGCTATTTCTTATTTCCCACTTGTAGGGGCATATTTCACCATCTTGTTTCACCTTGTATTTTGTTTCAACCTATTTATTTTCCTAATATCACTAGGAATTAGTCAGATGTGGAACATCAACATACATTTTTTAAAAATTAAATAGCAGTAAGCAGACTTAAAAAACAAACTTGAATCAGTATTTAGAATCTGGTCTCAAGAATGGAGTTGTGTCAGACTGTGCCTGTCTTGTTCAAATGTAGTTTGAACAGTTACTTAAATGTACTCAAAAGAGATTCATCTAAATTATTTGTCTTAATTGCTTATAGACTTCTGGAAAGATAAATACAGAAAATATTTTGCTTTACGTAAGAGTGTGAATTTTAACAAATAAACTATCAAGCCAAATCATGTATTTTATTTTACACTGTTTCTACCAATATATTACTGTGTTGCATTTAAGAACAAAGACATTCAGAGCTCATTCTCTGATTATACAACCAGTTCCTGCTTAAGAGCTCAGTTTCATTGATACAATTAATGCTCTGAAGTTCCCATAATGTAGTTGCAAATTCTTTTATATTAATGATATGATTTCATGCAGTGTTCTCCATGCAGTCAATCTTTATTATAGCAGTATTCACATCAAATACATATAACTTTTAACCTTTTATATAATACAGAGTTCTTTAAATAACTTTACACAAATAATTCTTCAGTCTTAATTTTCAGCTGTCATTTTTTTTAATTGTATGTCTCCATGCTCGCTAAACCAAACTGGACAATATTTCCCACTGTACAAATTTACATGAGAGAAAAAAGCTCAAAATACAAATGAAAGGAATTTATGCTAGAGGATTCTAACAACTGAAATCTGTATAAGCTTTTACAGTCAACAATTGGAGAAAAGGAAAGGCTGGGTGATGGGAAAACATTGCAGTGATCAATAAAACAAAGCTGAAAATATATTTCCCTGTGAATTAAAAATAAGTGCAGTCCTCATAAACATGGTTTTTAACTTACTTTAAAAAAAAATCCGAATATTGTCTCTTCAAGAGGAAAAGAGTCAAAATTGCAGTTTGGGAGAATGAAACATTATGGTGGAAATTTTTTTGAAGTAATACAATGTTGAGATAAATTTTCACTGCACTAATGAAACACATTTCTCCTTTTCAGTAACATGTTAGAATAACCTTGTTCAGCATTTTTTTTGGTTGATCTTTGCAGTCCATAGGATCTAACTTTACAGTATTTTAAGCTGGACAAATTCTGCACAAAAGTTCTTATTCATCACTTTAAAGGTTGTAAGAGAAAGCCTATGGAAAGAACTTAGTATCTATAACATCTCCACACTCCTGTATAGACATTTCCTATGAATACAACAGTCCTAATCATTAACAACTCTGTTTTCCATGACTGCAAATCCCTGAAGTGATGATTAACACAGAACAGAAGTCATTGGAATGAAATTCTCCAATGATGCTCTCACCACCCAGTTAGTGCAATTTCCCTACCTAATTGAAGAGAAGCAGCACAGTTGAAAAGGGGGAAAGGTCAACCGATATAATCAAGCAATTAACAGTTTTATATAAATTCTTTTAAGAAAATAGTGAAAAGAAGATAAAGCCTTTATGTATTCCAGAGGCAACAGAAAATCGGGGAATTTATGGTTTTCAGCTGCTTAGAAACTATCTTTTTACCCATCACTGGTCCCTAATAGCCCAGAGGTGCTGGTTACAAAAGCAAACTTCCTCTATTTAGGCCAGAAGGGCTATTGCAGTCCAGTAGTTGGGCCTCTAGTGCTCAGTCTCAATGACTGTAATTCGGTCACAATATAACCTCATATGCTCTGTATTGAAATATAGAGCAACACTCTTTAGGAATACAATACGCTCAATTTTATTTTGTAAAAATTGGGTGTTCAGCACATTCTTGACAACCAACAGGCCACACCAGCTTTACCATATAGCAGTTATTTGGGACGATAGGTGCTGTCATACAGAAACAGATTTTATAAAAAAAAGTAAAAAGCAAGGATTATGGGTGAGCCAGAGTTTGGTTGTCATGAATGTATGAACTCTCCCCAAAGCCGGGAGAGAATGACCCTAAATAATATTGATCACTGCCACTTTAATCACAGAAAACAAAAGGAAAAAAACAATCTGGAAGGAATGAGGTGGATTTCTTTAACCATTCACAGCTTTAAATTTCAAAGTACACTTATTGCACTTATGTTTTTATTTTTATGTTTTAGATCAAAAGTTATCTTAAACTCAGACTCTAAATGCAAATAATAGTTCCCACTGTTCCCATTCTTTCTCTATTGGTTCATTTTTCTTCCATTTCAGCACAGGCCTGAATGAATGTTTCCCTATCAACTTATCCTCTATGTATATACTAATATTCTAGCAGAATCCCAACACACTACAGAAAAAAGTAGCTATAACTAGGCTGAACATAAGTAGAATACAGAATCTGGGAAAGCCTAACAGTTCAAAACTGTCACCCATTTAATATTTTTCTAATCCAGNGCTATAACTAGGCTGAACATAAGTAGAATACAGAATCTGGGAAAGCCTAACAGTTCAAAACTGTCACCCATTTAATATTTTTCTAATCCAGAAAGGAAGCAGAAATAATTCTAACAGATTTACCTTTTAATATATTTTAACTGGACTATAATAAACATAATCACTCTGACATTTACAAAATAAATGTCCAGGTTCAGAATTCCATCTGTCAAAATAGGTATTACAAGACATAATTGCTGCAATTTATGCTAATTTATCTTGAAGTTGGTCCAAGAATAGTGGGTCTTTCACATTTTAAGAAATGCTTAAGATTATGTGTCAGAAGGTTTATTTTGTTATTTTAAAATATTTTGGCCTGTTGATATTAAGTATTTGTAAAATTTAATATCCCAGTGGATTTAATATTTCTTAAACCCCAATGAGGGTGGGTAGGACCAATAAAAAAAACTGTGAAACCCCTGTCTTCATAAATATAAAATTTGGAACAGGATACCAAATCACATCAGCTCCTATCCTGTTTCTTGGCTATTTATCCCCATTTTTTCAAGTTTATTATCTCAAAATAGTAACTATATTTAGGTTGGGATTTTCAAACAAACAAGTTGTTTGAAGAACAAGTGAAGCAAATCTTTGATGCTTTTCTCACTAAGAGCCTTGACAACTTTCAGCTAGAGTATAGTAATCTCCAGACCTCCTTTATTTTTGATCAATAGAGTAAGAATTATAGCCCAATATATTTAGAGGGGTAATAGCACATATAACTGCATGAACTATTTTACCCTTCCTCAAAGGTACATTTAATGTTCTTTCTTTATAAAATTGTTCTTTTATTTTTCCTACAGTGTTATAAATAATACATTTATTATTTCAATTAACTTTGGATATAGTACTGATTTGGGGAGCAAATACTACACAAACACAGTATATTTGGAACATTCCTGAAAAGACCAATGGCAACCATGGAGATCCAGTCGCTATTCATTTTATTGAGATTTAAACAGGAGATTTTGCTTTGTGCACAATTTCCTGTATTTCTACCAAAGTTTGAAACTGTAGTGTATTGGGAGTCAAAGTAAATTTGCTGTCCTGTAATACAAGCATCTCAATATTGTGGTCATTTTTTCTTGCTTTTTAAAAGGCACAACCATTTGGCAAATTGTTAAGGAAAATTTCCCAGATTAAACATGAGAGATCCATTATAAAGCAAAATGTATTTACTAACATTTGTGCAAGCATAAATAAGGCTGATACAATACAAAAATAAAGGCAAAATAAATCTTTTGCTGATCATCTAATTCTGCAAATAAAACTTAGTGAAACTTCATGAAGAAACCAAGAATGCTGCACCAAACATTTTTAGTTATGCCCACAGTTGGAAAATTGAATCAAACTTCAATAAAATAATTCACAAGCTACGCACCATCCTGTTCTTTTTGAAAGGCTACGAACCATTTTACAGTTAATCTGTAAATTAATATGTAACTTTCAGTTCTATGTGTTACTGAAATATGCAATGCTTTGATGAGGTTTCTTATTACAAATGAGGTGAAATATTCTAAAGAATAAAAAGCCACCTGGTTTAGCGTACAGTAACTTTGTGGAAAAACTGGTGCCTTTCTCTTTCATATACAATTGATGATTAAACGTGAATTATATTTAACAGTACAAATTCCTATCCAATGTGATATGCTTACAAAAGAAATGGAACTCATAGAATAATTAAATCTAGACTAGATTTAATTTCTCTAGTGAAATAAATTTAGATTGAATCCAGAATAAATTCTTTCAGGATCAGCTGTGCAGCATTCTCTGAGTGATAGTTCCTCTCTTCCAATGGATCAAAAGTTGCTTAGTCTTAGAACCATGGACTGAATTAATGGTTCAAAAAAGAATACAATGAGATAGAAGATATGCATGCTTACCTAAACTGTTCGTCTCCTCCAAAACATAGCAAAAACTGAAACATCTAATTTAAAAAAATAACTAAAAAACAAAACATGATGAAGTTTTGCAGTGAAAATTGCAGCATAAGACTGGAGAGAAATTTCTTTCACAAAGACTACCAGCTGGATGTTGGGATTGATAGCTGTCCAGTGTTTTTGGGTGAAGTACTGCCAGAAATGATATCATAATGTTGGAAAGCCTTTAAATACAGTTAGGATGGTAGTCAGAAACATTAATCCACAACATATTAATCTAAGTATTTTCATAGCCAGCCTAAAAACGGTGCTGGGGCTTTGCTGTTTATGGTGCAAAAACAAAGGTCAGGTGAAGCCTAGGAATGTTATCATTCTATCATTTGTTGTGGAATTTCTCAACTAGATAAGCCTTTGTTGAGGTAAATGCTGCCTGCCCCTGGGATGATTAGCGAATGAACACAATTTCAACACAGCATATTAAGAAAAAAATTAATCTGGAATGGGTAGCCCTCCATTTTGCTCAGCTACAAGAAAATTTGTATAAGGACATATTCCTATGATCCTTTTGTTTCTTAAGAAATTTTAATTTGGAATTAACGTATTGAATGCAATTATTCTCATTCAAAAGACCAAGATGATTTCTGTTTTAATACAATAATGTTAAAATCAATTCTTACTCAGAAATCAGTTTTACTGTTCTTAACTGAAAATTCTCAGGTAAGCATGTTTAGAATGGCATTTCTAATGGCAAATGCTAACAAAGGATTAAAATGATTTTTCAAATGTCAATTGAAGGGATATTATAACGAATCTCTTGATTAAAGAATAAGATATAATATTATACTAAAATGATTTTACTCTGTACATTATTTACTGTGTCCAGAAAACAGGATCATATTGTGCTAGAAAATTAGAATTTCGTGTCTGAAGTAGATCTTTCTGGATGGACAATGATTTCTATAGGAGTTTAATTTATCAATCTGACCTAATTGCTTCAAACTACACTCTTTTTAAATGCAGGACCTGAATCATTCCCATATTCCCATTCCAATTTTGTGTTTAATTAGGTTAAGTTCATTCAGTAGAAGATAAACATTGGGGGGAAAAAAATCAGTGGCTTACCTTATGCTTAGATGGACAAAATCAAAGCATACCCATGCTTGTAACTCCCTGTTTTAAGCAATGACTAAATGACTTGTAAGGCAGTATCTAGATTATGGATCTTACCTTGCATTGGAGTACACCTAGAATCTGCGCTTCTGGCATGTATGTTTTGATCAATATGACTGAAGTATTATGCAGAAAATGGTGCATGCTCTATCTGACTCCATTGTTACAGCCTCAAACCATCAGAGCTTCAATCTCAAACTGTCTACTGTGGACCTCAACCCATTCTTAAGAGATCCTTAAAGCGTACCAGCATGCCTACGGTCCCTATCTTACTGTCCCCATTTATCTGTATTTACTTCCTTTGGTCATGTTTATGTTCATACCTATACTTGTTATCTTGTTCATGTTTGACAAATAAAATTTAAAAAATATGACATGGGCACAATGAATACAGTTGATTTAGTCTTATTCTATCTCATTATAAAGCACCCTAGATGGTCCAATACTATGAAGGGGATGAACTACAACTTGGAATTAAGGAGTAAACTAAAGAACATGAATTAATAAATGAAAAGAATGAAAAATAGGTATATTGTTATGTCTAAAGAAAAACGGAAATGATATATTTTTGAGTAATCTGTGTGGAGTTGATAAAGATGGATTTAATTATGAATTAAAGGGACTAGCACCATCTGGGTTATTGAAGATGTATATAAAACATGGATCCATAAATTTGTAATAACTCCAACTTATGTACCAGTGAATACACAGAACCAAGGGGAACTGGAGGAGAATATATATTTTGGGTAGCATGAATGAAGGGTGAGAGAATATACAAAAGGGACATCCTAAAAGGATGTCATAATGAATAAAAATTGTGAATATCTACTTAGAAAAAAATGTTTTGAATATGAGATTTAAACAAAAATCTAAGGTATAGAAGTCATCTCAGATACCTAGCTAAAACAAGTACCTATGCCAGGGAGCAGCAATATAGTTAGATGCTAGAAATACATGAATGGTTTAGTGAAAACAACAAACATAATTTGTTTATTATCTAGTTGTAGATGTTGCCACACAAGAAAGGAAAATCCAAAATTGTACAGACAGAATTTCACTGAGAATATGGAATGTAAAAAGCATGAACATGGAAAAGTTCAACACAGAGTACACACTAAAATCCTAAGCATCAGTGAGTTAAAATGGACAGGAATTGGATTGCTTTAGTCAGAAGATCTATTTATCACCCAGGCCATGAAAAACAAAGAAGGAAAGCAAAGACAGTACTTGGATATAATGCAGTCAATGACTGAATAATACGAGTTAGTCTTCATAGACAGCCCTTTAATAATAAGATTATTAAACAGTGATGCAGAAAAAGATATTATGGAATTCTTGCTTGAGCAGTGGGTTGGACTAGAAGAGAACGTCCCAACTCTATTATTCTGTTAGAACATGCAAGAAAATTGTGCTATTTATGGTTAGAACACCATAGTTGGCAATAGTGGGGAAAACTAAAGATGCTAATGGGCAAGAAAACTGAAAACAGAAAAATAATTTAGCGGTTTCTGACAGTCCAGTAATTTCTTTGCTGCTAAGACATTCTTCAAGGAACAAAATCCTCTCCGATGTTTAGGGACATAATCGGAAAGAACACAAAGAAATCAAACTGATAGCATTGCTGGCATAAGGAGGTGAATTAGCTCAGCAAAGACATAGCTATGTGATGACTACAGAACAAATCACAAACCGTTGCAAGCCAAGATAAAGTGGAAGAATAAAGACAGCCAGATTTGGAAAAATGATTTTGGGCATGTACCTATCATTTTCAAGGAGAATATCAGAAACTGCTTTGAAGTACTGGACCTCATTGATATAGATCTAGAGGAATTGTGGAGTGAAATAAAGTTACTGAACATGAAAAGAAACTGCCCCTCCCACCCCCGGAAATAAAAACCAAAAGGAAAAAAAAAGGGGAGGGGGAAGGGAACAAAGAACAAACAATTTTGTTAAAAAAAAATGAAGTGTCAAAACAAATGGTGGACTTGCCAAGAAAAGTTAAAGCCAAGATAAAAATCTCAGGAAATTTAACAAAGAATTTTAGAAAGCTTTTTAAAAAGATAAGGAGTGTTATTGCTTTACTTGTAAAGACAATGAAGATGGAAACAAATACAAACAATAAGAAAAGTTTTTCAAAGGATCTCTGAAATCAGGAGGAAGTTTGGACTCCAAATAGCTACATGTAAAAGATATCAGTGGGAGACAGTAATTTATTTAGAGAAGATCTAAGGAGGATGGAAAGAATATACTGGAACCCTGTATAGAAGAGATGTCAACATCCAATATTTTAGAGAAGTTTATGGGAATGACATGGATATGCTGCTTGGAGGAAGCAAAACAATTGCTATAAATCCTAGCACCTAAAGATGAAACAAACACATAAATGAAGGAAAAGATAAGGCTGTAAGTACAGCCAGCCCAACTAACCAACCAACCAACTGAAATGTGATTGGTGTATAGTGCTGCTTCTTTGTTTTTTTGATGCACATAGAATATCTAAAATCAAACCATCTGGGATTCAAGAGTGAAGAGGCATTGATAAATGTTATCTTAAATTTATTATTTTGGAGCAATAATATAGTCAATCTAATTAGAATTTTCATGAACTGCTTTTATCCTCTAACCCAATGCTGCATAATCTGATGAAGCAACCAGATTACTTATATTTTTCAGACTTCTTAATGGCATGTAAGCAAAACACAGGTATTTTTATTCATGCCAATATTTAATAACCCCCACAAATCATAAACCATAAACTACTGGACAGCTTTCCTTGGGAAACACAGAATATTTAAGGAGGAGGAAGAAAGAAGTCTGAAAGAATGTTGGTTTTGCCAGCCATCAATCAACAGAATATGAGTGGGCTGAATATTATTTAGCAAATGATCCATGCTGGTCTGTATTGAGTGTTATGGAGCCAAAAATGCTCTTTGTTATCCAGCATGCTATATGTCATCTTGAGCTGTACAAAATAAAAGTAGGATATAAATCTAATAATAAATAAATGTTATTGGAATCTGAGAAAAATTGGCTTCATAATAAGGTTTACTACCTTATTATGTTTTCTCTGCATGAATTTAGGACAGCAAAGATTTCTTGTAGTTTTCCTCTCTTCAAAACACAATATACTGTACATCCTTCAACATACTGCATATGATGTTCACTCTTTAGGACAGATTACTGATGGTGGGGTATGGTGAGGTGGGCTGAAAAGAGAATCTGTATTCTGAAAACTTAAAAATTACTGCAGACCATTAGAATTGTGCTTTACATTTGTAACAAACCTTGTATACTTTCTGCGAGATGACACAAGTTGTTTTAAAAATCTCGTTCTGAATAAATTCTTAGGAAGCTTCCTCAAAGCAGACCAATCACTGAAGTGAAAAGGAGTCATTCAAGAACACATCTATAACTTCCTGCATCACTTCACTTCTTATGCAGAAATGTATCTTCCCTGAAATAATGACAAACAATTTTTTTCACTATCCTGTTAGTGTCTGAATACACAGTATTTTTTCATTATGCTTCTTGCTTCCATTTTTCAAAGACCCTTGGTTCAAAAATAAAAATAAAATAAAATACACTACATAGTTCCTTGACCATGAAGGTAATTTTTTTTTAAAAAAACCAAGTTTTATGAAAAAACCAAAGCTTTACTAAAAAATATTACATTGGCTTTTTTAGTAACAGATCTGCAGTATTGGAGAATCAAAATGTGATTTCTGAATTTTGACTTTTTCATAGATAATCTAGTTTCATCTACGAGAAACTATACTCGCACAGGAGCTGTTCCAGCCTCCTACAGGGCAGGACAGAGTAATAAGGCTTCTTTTCTTAGGAATTTTCTTCCAGTGGCATGCAACTATCCTTTGCCAAAAAAATAAAAGAAAGAAAGAAAGGAAAGAAAGAAAGAAAGAAAGAAAGAAAGAAAGAAAGAAAGAAAGAAAGAAAGAAAGAAAGAAAGAAAATCACCACACCATAGAGAATTTTGCTTACTTCATAATTCATACAGCTTTATAATTCTACTAGATATGACCTAACGTCTGATTTTTGTATCATTTTCTCTTGTTTGGATAACAAGAAGTGGAAACCATTTTGCAAATTAGATTTAAGGGCAAGGCATAAAGAGAAAAGCAAAATGCAATCACCAAGGATACAAAATAAGGGCAAGAAAAGAAACTGCATGGGAAAAGGTGAGGATAGGCAAGGTGAGTAGTGTTGATCCAGCAAGTACCATTTGTATAGAAAAACAACAACAAAAGAAACAGCAAACTGCCATTAAAGCCAATTTGCTGCATTTTCTCTCTCTCTCATGCACACAATGTTCATTCACAGTTTGCTGAGTTAACATGATTAAAAGTTCTGCTTTTTTAAAAAAAAGTACCAAAGCACATTTTTTGGAATGTCTAATTTTTGGGAAGGTTGTGGTTGGGTTTCATTTTTGAAATGTATTCAATTCAACCTGAGAATGTCTGCTTATGAAACGTTAGGTACCTGTCACTACCTTGTACCTTTTAAAATAGGTACACTTGTTATTCATAGTCTGTATTAGACTTTCTGGGCATCCCCAAAAAGTTCAACACACAAAACATACATTCAGATTTGTAATACAAAATGAAAAGAAGCCATGTGTGTTGAGCTTTGCTGCAGTTTTGTAAAAACGTTTGTTGCTGGACCGACAAAAAAATAGCTCCTAACCCGTTCCAAAAGTATACAAAAAGGAAAAGATGTGGAAAAGGATGGCTCTGAATAGGAGGCTAAAGCAATTCTGGAAAGTGCAGAATCGCCTTTCCTTTTCAAATGACCCTGACTGACTCTTCTGAATTTTCGTTTTGTGAAATCAAAAGAGCGAAGTTCAATTGAAAAGGAAACACCGCACTTATTTTGTTGATCAGTAAGCATACCAGGAAGGAAAAACACACACAAAATAAAATCAAACCAAAGGATGATTGTTTTGATTAGCTCTGTCTCATCAGACGTTCAGCCTCTGATGAATCGTAGTAAGAGGGAGAAAGCCGGCCAGCAGATCATTCCAAGCCTATGATGCAGAAGGAGTTCCAACTTCATCATGCCACAGCACCAGAAAGTCAAAGCGCAGCCCTCCCTCTTTCTTGGGAATGATGTCAACGGTACAGGCAGCCACTTCAAATGCACATGACTTTTGTTGGAGGGGGACACAGAGGCAGCGGAAAGCACTTGTCCCAAACAAGAGCTTTTCCCTTCCACCCAAGGTTGGATTGGGAGCTCCCTTCTGATCTGATCTAAGTGTACAGATCTATAGTTTTTCTAAACTGCAGAGTTTAGAGGAGCACAAGCGAGTCTGAATATTCTAAAAAGAAATGGTTGGAACACAAGACTTTAAAAATAAGAGTGGATTTGCTGCCAGTGATGCTGTGGCTACTTGAACGCTGCAAATTCGCCTGTAGAGGGAGGATAAGAATCAAGTTTTAAAAGTTAGGTTTAATTCATCAGGAAGACAGAAACTTTATCCAGTATAAATCTGATGCCATACACCAGACATCTTGTTAGGGAGAAATGAAGCTGTTAATAGTTAATTGTGCCAAAGGATCTTTTGGACTTACGGAATAAAAGCATACTCAAATAAAATCTTTTTAAAAATCAGTAAAATAAGCCTGGCCCATTTTACAAGAATTTGTAAAAGAGGTTCTATTAATCAATTTGCAAGCAGACAATGTTAACCTATATATTTCTATGATTCCTATTCATGTGTTTTTAGTTTACAAATTTAGGAGATTTAACATAATAGTAGCTGAAGCCTGAAGCCCAAATATTTAAAGGAATAGTAGGAGCTCTCTAAAGTCCCAACATTTTGATCAGTAATTTAGGAGTCAGAAAATAGATGGAATATCCCTTCATCTATATTTATGCAAACTTAGAAAGTGCACCTTTAATAGCTTGATTCCAGAATGGCAGTTACCTATTAGCATAAATGTAAATAGTTTGCAATGTTACTAGTCCATTAATAATACAAAAACACAAGAATGCTTTACATATACATGCTACTTTTTTAGTATATATGAGTCAGTATACACGACTCTCTACTGCCATTTATCTTAAAAAAAGATAAATGTTCATAGATTTTGAATTTATTGCATTAATAAGGAGCAAATAATATGGAGCAAATAACATTTATGGTCTCCTACCCATTTCCACTGTATTTTTTCAGTCATCTTGAGTCTGTATGGAGGCTTATGGTTAACAATTAATTTATATTAATAATTTTGTTCCTGTTGCTCTTCTATATTAATTCTGAACGGTGATAGGAAATGGTAAAGGCAAGGTTGCAGAACAAAAAGCTTCATATTTCATCTAGTCATATAAGCGTGGCATGCAGCATGTTCAGTTCCTCCTCTCAAAGCACGAGGGCCATTTCAAGTCATATTAAAAGCCATTTTGGTTTCAGATTCAAGAATAGAATATTTGAGAGTTTAATTTTATGGTTGTTCACAGATAATCAGACCACATATTCTGATATTTCCTGAACTATACAAGAAACAGTTTCTCAGAAACTCCTTCGGTTATCTAATGGTGTCCTACGGTAAGAATAACTTAACCCAATATTACCAAAATTTTGTACATCCTGTTCACTAAGCAGGAATAGGAAACTGCCCTGGAATCGAAAGCTGCCAATACTTCAATAAATATTTCTTAGACGATATAAGAAAATGAAGAGCAACGTAAATTTAATATATGTTCTGTAAAATGTCATGAAAAAAAAAAAAGGCACCACAAAGTTGGGTGACTGTTGCATGATTAGAAGCAGCCAAAATGTTGAGATACCAGACCTCTTGCTACTAAATCCCAACAACTTCTTATAAACAGACCAAGTTTCTTTCCTTTTATTCTTTGCTTAGACAGATGGCTCCAAGTCTAAGTGGACATTTGATATGCCACAGAGGGCTGCCTACTATGGAAGACTTTCCCTCCTCCTAGCAAGCATGATTAGAAATCAACGCTATTTTATTAGCACAAGGTCTACCTATCTCCCAGTCTCTGAGAATAATGCTCACCTTATCCAAACCCCAGATTTGTTAGGATTGCAACTCTCAGAAATCCTAGCCAACTACTATATTATGTTGGAAAACTAAATGCTTCTGCTCGACAGAAAAAATAAGACAGCTCCAAAGAGATATATAGGAGGGTACCGAATTCTTTGTCATGAACAATAAAGTACAGCAAATATCAATCCACCTGGAGCCTTTCTCAGTTTTCCTATCTCCAAGATTTATCCTGGAGATCTTAAGGGGGCACAAAATTGAGAAAGACAGATCGAGACAAAAAGTTCAATGCTGAAAATAATAAGGGTTATTATTTAAACCAAGGGCAATGTAACAATGGCAATATGAGGGTATACTTTTGGAAATAGGTATTCCAGCACAAAATATCAATTTTTTTTAAAAGGGAGGAGAGAAAAATGAAATAATTTTGTCCAAGAATTCCTGAATTACAATTTGCTTTACTGGAAGATCTGAACTTAACTGGATAAATTCCATACAAAAGCATGAAACATTTTCTCCACAGAAAGGAGATTTCAGAGGAAACATTAACCCACAAAATATTGAGCAGCAACAGCAAAGCCATTGACTTTTGAGAGAAAACTGGTGGTAAAGCTTTTGTATCCCACCTTTAAACAACTTTTAAAGTTTACTATTCTGCTTTTACAAGACTATTTTACCCCATTATGGGCATCATTATTTTAATAGCAGCCATTTCAACACACTCGTAGAGACAAAAACAAGACATATTTCTCTTTCTGCTTTTTAAAGCCCCTTCAAGTATTTTAGCCTCATGATGCTCTACACTCTTTTATACTCTTTTTATCTTATCGTTTTTTGCATTGCCATCAATATTGCTGATCTAAAATTGTTGCCATCGAATGACAACATTCTTTTAAGATGCAAACACAAAATTCTACTTAGAATCAAATTGAACTACAACAATGAAGCAAACAAAAAAGAAACATTTCACCTATAACCCAAACACAAATGGATACATATTAGTTTCTGAGAATCATTTTACTGAAGAGGCATTCATGAGCTTGTCTAGGATGGCAATTCTGAGGACCCTCTGTCGCCAGCAACAGATAGCTAATCTGAGCAAATTTAGCAAGCCCAGGATTAGATAAGCCCCTAGTCAGCCAGTCCATCTTTGTCAATGATTTTAAATTGCTTAATGAAATTATAAATCAATTCTCAATTTGTTTTCAGTTTACCAAAAACCCACCGTATCCCCCTGCCTGGATAGGTGTTTTTGGAGACGTGCAAGCATATAAGCTAAAATCCTCTGTTTGGAAACCAGCCCGGTTCAAGGAGGGTTCAGATGCGCTGCGGTGTATTTTTGGCAACGACCGGGCCAGAAGCTCAATAGAGGCAAGGATCTGAAAACAAAGGAAAACCTATAATTACTTATATGGACACAATATATCACAAATAATATTTAAAGTTGCAATCTGTCAGATGTACTGTATTTAATGAATCTTGTCAAATTTAATAAATACAGAAGTTGACATTTTAAGAATTAACTCCATTATTATCTTCTAACAGGCCAACCTAACGAGATGAAATCCAGCTGCATTGTCAACTTGCTCTTGTAATGCTCTTGTGCTACTGTTGCTAAATGCTAACCCAAATATGAGAAATTTTTACCTGGGGGAAGAGAGGCCTTTCATCTCTCTTTTTTTTCAAGCATTCTGCCATTAGTCTCTTCATGGCTTTGGGACAATTGCTACGCACTCTGCTGAGATCCGGAGAAAGATAACCTCGTCCCACCATAAATATAATCTTTGTAGAAAGGAAGAGAGCGTGAAAAAGGGGAAACTAAATTTCATCTATTTTTTTCATCTGATTTTTTAAAAACAAATATGGCTGCTTCATGCTTTGGATTTAAAAATCTCAAAAAAGTGCTTCAGAATGCATGGGACTTTGAGTTTGGCACCAAACTGTAACATCTTAAAGCAACTGCATCTTTTCCTGGAATGTCTGTGTTGCTACATATTGCAAAGCACTTTTCAGAAACCGAATGTAAATGCTGCACAAACTGAATACTTTTAGGTATATATATTTCAAAAGTTTAATTCTTTTCCACACTGGAAGGTAAAAGGCTGACAGGAAATCTTAACATGTCTGTCAATTTTAGTTTTGCATCCACTGCATAATTCCCAAAGTGGCATTTGTATTAAATACATTGGTCCAATATCTCAATAATTCTAAATAAGCACCACATTAATCTATGCCTTCTCTACAGCAAGTACAATAATTGAAACAGGAAGGACCATTAAGGCAGTCAATACCCACCACCATTCACTACAGTACTCAGAAAAAATTACCAAATGTTACTAAGTCTCAAAATTATTGTTACAAATTAGGTGCCTACTTGGTACTATTACACAAAAGAAATACATTGTACTATATGTCAACAACACTGGGATTCACATTTACTTAAAGCAAAATCTAACTTGAGCATACTCACTTGACTTTCGAGGTCTTATTTAAAAAGCAGGTAGCATGCCCAACATTGCTAATTATTTTGGAAATTTTCTCAATTTCAAAGACCATCATTTGGAATAGGATGGAAGTTGCTACTGTTACAAGTAAGTCACATTTCTTTCTCCTGGCACACTGAATTAATTGCTCTGTTCATTAAATCGGGAGATCATGTTGTTCGATTATCATACACTCAAAAGAAATCTACAATTCAGATTCCCAAGACCTCAAGATGACTGAAGTGTCCCAAGAACCAAGATCTCAACGCAAAAATATATTAAAATTCAATACTCCTTTTTTTAATCAGTCTTCTGCAACTTGGTACCAGATTCCAGCTAAAAATACTGAAATTTTGGCTAACATATCTAGAAGGTACTAGTTGGGGATTTCATTTTTTGGTAACAGGATTACAGAGTTGCCTTAGTTATATTCAACTCTTATTCTTTTTCCCCAGAATATTTAAAAACTATTCTATTTTCTTTAAGCAGCCTTGAAACCTGTATATGTCTGAATAAGTGAGAATGTTACATAATTAACTATCGTGCTGATTCTCAAATGAAGAAAAAGTTCACTGAAAGTTGTCAAATAATTTTCAATTTATCACATTATTTTGTACAAAAGACATACTGATCTCTGAATGTAGATATTTAAATCACCTAACATACCAGCAGATTATGCCATGCCTAAAAAAAAGTCCACCTCAAACTGAAAGCAGTGAAATATGTACCAGACAACACTGCAAAGGCTGAAATAATCTGTCAGTACCACAGTACTACAATATGAAAGGATGGGTACTGGTAATTCTCAATTTAGGTTCTAACTGTGGTCATAAGTCAAGAACTTCCTATAACTTAGAAATAACACCTTTCCCAACCCAAACTTACCTGGTCCCTATTGTTGATGTTGGAATATGGCAACTGCCCAGTCATCAGTTCATAAAGGACAATTCCAAATGCATACACATCTGACTGAAAGCTATGTGGATTTTTATCTTGCATTCTAATAACCTCAGGTGCCTATGACATAGAAAACAAACTGCTTTAATCTGTTGCAATTGCAGACTTTATCTTATATATCTCAGATCCTCAAACATGAAGTTAGTATCTAAAAAGATAAATAAAAGGATAAATAAAAGCTATATATTTATCCTCACTGAATCCTCATTAATAGAAATTAAGCAATTTCTAAGCAGATATTGAGTTGGTCAAATTGTATGCAATACAGTCACAACCTCCTTGTAATGATTATGGTACTTGATAGTCTTTCACTGACATTAAGGGGATTTATATTATGGGAAAAAACATAATCACTACTTGAGTAGTGATTGCATTCAAACGTTTTATGAGAGGACAAAGTCTTGGATTGAAAGCAACAGGTTTCCAACCATTCCATCTGGGGTGATATTCTGCTACACATTTATTTCCATCCTAAAGACATTGGAAATGTTCCTTTCTCTGCAAAAGGAATGAGTGCAATTTTGGTGAACAATTTGGAAAATACTCCCTTCACCTACCATCCATAGAATAGATCCAGACAACTGTTCAAACTGGTGGGATCCACTCCATCGTGACTTCACTGTTGCCAGACCAAAATCACCTATTTTTACCGTGAGGTCTTCATGAAGAAATATATCTGACAGGAAATGTAAAGGAAAAAAAAAAGCTAAGCAGGATCTGACCTGGCTGGCGGTTGGATGGGAGGCCACCAGGAACTGAAATTTTATAGAAAAGATGGAAAAAAAAACCCATCCTGAAAAAAGATGACAACAAATCACTTCAATATTGTTACCAATGAATAAATGGCTATGTCTATGAAATCAACCAGCATTAAGCTTTCCTATAATAAACATTTTAGTTTTAAAAGCATGTTTCAGGCCATATGATACACCGATATACAGCTAAGAGGGCTTTTAGATTGCATTTCTAACATTGGTTAGTGATGATAAATTAAAGCAATGTGGTTACAAAATGGACGTCCATGCAGACACTGAGACTCCAAAGCTTCTGAAAGTTTTATACAGATCACATATTTGTATGAGAGATAGCTGATTTTATATAATGAAATATATAAACTTGATTTAGGATAGATACACCATTCACACTCTTTCCAAGACATATGAATCTGGATGTCCATCTCCAAACATATTTAGATGTACAATAATTAGTTAAGCACAGAATAGATATTTGCTTTCTTTAATAATTAAGGCTGACCCTTCTCCAATATCTACATATGAATCTTCAACTGATCCCAACTATTACTTTTCCCCCTTCTTTTACTCACTCTGAAAATAGGAAGGTGAATGATAAAAGTTAGTGTTTTTAAAGGATACTATTACTTTTGAGGTCTCTGTGGATGATAGACTTGGCATGCAAGTAACTGCAAAGTAACAAAACAGGCAGTGAATTGATCATGCCACTTACTTAAGGAATTATCAAAAAGCCAGGTAAAATTAAGTCATAACAAAGATAATTTGTTACAGCGAAGTAATTAGCACCTTCCACTCCTCACAATTTCAGACTTGGATTGTAATCCTATGTATATTTACCATGAACATATTTTGTGCTCTTTCTACAAACTCCTTTTGGAAGGAAGAACCTACAACTTGGATTAAATTACAAAAGGTTACTATATACACACTTCTACTCAACTAAT
Source organism: Laticauda laticaudata (assembly GCA_004320025.1). Classification (NCBI taxonomy): domain Eukaryota; kingdom Metazoa; phylum Chordata; class Lepidosauria; order Squamata; family Elapidae; genus Laticauda; species Laticauda laticaudata. Next base: position 25,952 of record BHFT01015028.1, on the reverse strand, counting down.
ACAGTACTGCTTTTATCTTGTGAAATTAGGATTTAAATTCCTGTTGCCATTAGAAACCCTTTGGTATGTTTTAACAATGAATAAAATTTAGACTCTGTTCTATACTTACTTTTTATGAAGCTTAACTAATGTTGCCTACTTTAAAATTTCATTAATCCCCGTATAAGCTATATGACTTGTCACAGCAATTCTCGCTAAAAGATAAAATGTATAGTTTTAGTTGTATGTCTCTTATGTATGTCTCTTATGTATGTCTCTTTAGTTATATGTCTCTTATGTTGTTTGAATTTTTATTTATCATCTATTTGGTCTTTGACCATCTAGCAATCAATCAACCTATTGCACATATTAAAACTCTCAAGCACTTGTGTTTGTGTTCTATATTTATAGATCAATTTCCTTAAACTCAGCAATAATTTGAAAAATCAACATATTTGATTGTTTTTATATCATCTTGAACAAATATAATCTTCACTGGTCCAATGAAACGTCCTATGAATTATTTCAGTATAGAGAACTAGTTCAGGTTTCCTGGTCCATATTGCTCAGCAAATCATACCCAACTTACTCCATTCCTTGTGCTGTCTGACGTGCAATATCAATAAGCTTGATCATTTCAAATTTAGTCTCAATGATGTGTAGATGGTGATAAAGACTGGACCCTTCACACCACTGCGTAACTATAGCCAGCTGTGGCTTTGTTGAATAACCCATGAAAAGTAATATATTCACATGTCGTGTTTTCCTATGGTGTTGGAAAAAAGGAAAACTTAAAATTACTTGGGGGAGAAAAAATCCAGCAATAACATGCTATTTATAGAGATTAAAACTTTACATCAGTGCTCATTTAAATATCAAATCAGATACAGTCTGACATTTAGTCTTCATTAGACCAAATTAGATGCCACTAGAATGCCAGCAAACGAAGTATGGAAGAATAAAACTCTCCTACTGGTGGTTATAGAACTCTATCACTGTTGTTTTCATTTCTGGGCATACTTAATCTGTTTTTCATTGTTCCTTGCTTTTAAAAAGTCACCACCCAGAGATAAAACCCATTTTTTCTTGTTCTAAGTAGCCCTGTTTTTACAAAATACCTAAGTAATCACCTCATTAATTCACTGTTAAAAAAAAGTGTTGGACCAGAAGGACAAGATCCATTATTAGTGAGTACATGTTTGGAGCAATTGGGCAGGAAAGGCAGAGGTTATTTCTGATTAAGAGATGTGGTGCCTCAGAGTTTAGAATACAGTACTGCAGGGCAGTGGTTTGATTCTGAATGGCTCAAGCTTGACTCAGCCTTCCATCCTTTCAAGATGGGTAAAATGAGGACCCAGACTGTTGGGGGCAATATGCTGACTCTGTAAATTGCTTAAAGAGGGTTGTAATGCACTGTGAATCACTATATAAGTCTAAGTGCTATTGCTATTATCTAAATGAATTCTTAAGTTAGTGGTTTTTCTGGTTGTGTCATCTGTATTTAATTAATATAATCTTACCTGAGAACTCCTACTTCATTTTTAAAAGCCTGTAGCTGCTGAGGGGTGGGAGCCGTAACATTCAACATTTTCACTGCAACATCACCTTAAAAAAGAATTTCAAAAAGTGAACTACGGATATTTTGCTCAAAAATTAAAGTGAGTTAAGCATGCCACTTATAAAATGACTAAGTGTTTAGCATATAAGAGGGCAAATACTGATTGTCCCATAAAATCTCATTATATACACGTTAATGAAAAATAGTTGCTGTGGTAGTTACATACCATGCCATTTCCCTTTATAGACTGTCCCAAATGAACCAGAGCCTATCCTTTGTCCAACTGTGATCTGGCCATCTGGTATCTCCCAGTCATCACTTGAATCTCTTCGACCTAGGGTTTTCTGCAAGAAAAGCACATTTATAGTTCCGTAAATCTTTTTAGTAAAAATTGTACGCATGGTGATTGTGAAATGGCCTTACCTTTACATTTTGTAAAAGCCCCAATTAGCCCAAACCCATTTTATAAACATAGCACACTATGTTATATGACATCAAGATTTGAACATTACAGGCGAATCTGCATACACAAGGTAGGAAAGGCTGTGGGCCCACTTTGATCTCCTATCCATACTTAAAGAGATCAAGAAACTTGGCTTACATGGTGAATCTCAAATGGGTGGTAGTTCAATAAGCTAATTCTGTCCTTACCATTCTAGTTCGGTCTTCAGAAGATGACGAGGACTTCCTCTCTCTCTGAGGCCCTGGGGATTTCTGTAATGCTTTCACATTAGTGAGAGATCCAGGTAAAGATGCAGGTGGTGTAGCAGACAATCCTGTAGTTGAGCCTATATTTGTAATTAAAGGTCAAAAAACAGCTCCAGGTTTTTAAGATACATTGACTTAATTAGCAAACAGCAATTGCAAAGGTTGTGTATAAGATGCAGTATTTCTAAACACAACAGACAATTAAGTGTAAGGATTAAGACTTGCAAACTAGATGCATTTAATAAACATTACAGGGTGCAATTCTAGTTCAATTTAATTATAAAACTTTTGCCAAAAGATGGAGTTAGAATGTGACTTTAATTCATAAAAGGGGAAAGAACCAATCTGCACCCTATAGAGTTTTTAAAGGGTTCTTACTGGTTATATTACTTTGCTTTTTCTGAGCCTTGTTTTTATTTATTTCCTTGTTTAAAGTGTTATAAACTCCAAAGAGGTATATATAATAAGCTAGGTGTATTAAAAGAAAATAATGTAAATTTTAAGACAACAGTGAAGATGTATTTTTGGTGGCTGATATTGAAGGAGCTAAGTAGATTTCCTAAAATCTCAGAACTCTCTCTTATGCTTTTGACTGAACATTTGGAAACCTATTTTTCACTGGTTTCCTTTCCTTTCCTTTTTCATCTTTTAGCTTATTTTCCAAATGTCTATGTAGCAAAAAGGGAATTTTCTTTCGCCCAAGATATTTTCAGATTTCAAGAATATATCCTGCATTTCTTGTACAGATGTTAATTTGCATGTGTGTGCTTTTTATAATTGTAAAACAGGGTTTAGTGAAATTTAAAACTTTAAAGGAATTGTAGGGAAGAATAATTATCTTTCTCCTTTCCAAATAATTTAAGCTGGCAGTAGAACACAAGTTTAGTTTCCTAAGTAGCCATACTGATATTTCATGGAGAAAAGGATATAAATGTTGGAATAAGATACAGTACAGGTTTATCTATGCCACTTTTCCTCAAATGAGCATCTTCCAGATGTGCAGAAAGCATAACTACCAAAATTTCTGGACAGTAGTGTTAGACCACACTTTTTGGAAATTCTTGGATACAGCTTCAATAAATCTGAAAGATGCTGTGTTCATAAAGTCATAGTCAAATGCTAAAACCAGTAAATAAAGACTACAGTAGCTGAAATCTGTTTATATTAATTTATTAAACAAAGCTGTATCTTTTCCAACAATATAAACCAGAAACATTTTAATCTATGACAAAACAAGAAAGTATGTTTACATAATGCCTGTTCCTGGTTTAATTGTTTAAGCTGGTTTGTTCTAAAAGGTATATCTTTATTTTTAATTGTATAACTTATAAGGTGAATAGTTTCCTAGGAAATAAATTGTATAAATTGAAGAACTATATTTACAAGTCTTTCTTTGTACAAATTGTATTGCAGTTATGTATTGCAGTGAATCTTGTATCAACATTTTATGTTTCAGTTTAATTTCTGGACTATAATTCAACTAAAGGGGGGGAAATTGTTTCTGTGTCTAATTCCAATCCTGAATTGTGGTTCTGGTGTTTTGCCCAGAAGAAAATATTTTTTGTATCAATAATCTCAGGAAAAGTGGAATATTACTATATTTTAGTCCTCAAAGTGATCTTGACTTTAGCTGAACCATACTACACAATAATATATATCCTTTTAATTTACAGATTAGTCACAGCAGCAATATATATAATTGAGGTAAATCATATTCCAGATAATTAACAAAATTGCTAGCAGAATCATTAGCTCTGCAACAGATTTCTGAAAAATAGTGTTAAATAGGATTTTGCTCAAGCATTAAGTTAAAACTGACAGACAAGAAAATCAGGAATGTCAATCTACTCCAAAATCCTGGAAAGCCTCAAGATCATGCACAACAGTATGGTCCTGCTGGAATCCAGGCAGAGTTGTCAACTTCTGCACTGAAGTTCACTTCAGGATCTATGAATTAATTGGTTGGAGGGCCAGCAAAGGTTTTATCTTACAAAATAAAGAAAGTTGGCCAATTTGATCCCCCCATTTTGCATCGGTTGGCAACCCTACTTCAGAAAAATCTGAACAAAGTATTATACAGATGTTAATTATCTGTAGGACTTGTCCTGTCCTTGTTTTTCATACTGTAACTCGAGACTTTGTAAAACAAGCAATACTTCGAAAGAAGATAGTCCAAAAAACCTTATCTCTATAACGTAATGCTCCAGCAGCTTTATGACAGATGTCCAACACAGAATAATTTGTGAGTTAAGAGTGAGTGAGTATTAAGTGGAAAAAAGCACATTCAAAGCATTCCAGCCAGGCTAAGCCAAAAAATAAATAAATAAATAAAAATGATAATGTTTTGATAAACTCACACACTTACATACACACGCTGTGAGGGTGAGGCACAAACAGCATCTGTGGTTTTATTTAGTTTGATTTGGGTGAAAATGAGAAAGAAGAGCCCAACTACCTCTGAACACTGGGCCAGGCTCAAAATCAAACACTATCTCACTGGGGACAGAATGGAGGAGGGGACTGGGAGTCCGGGATTGGTATTTCCGAAGGCAGCGCATCAGCTGGTTCATAGGGGCTGTTAGAGAGAAAGAGACGGGCAGGCAGAGACAGGAAGACAGACACACAGAAGAAATGAAAGTCATGGGACATAACTGAGGTGCTTAAGACTTCTATGCACAGACTGCTTATGATTTTGCAGGGCAGAAACTTGTGATTCCATTTCAAAAACAAAATACAGCATATTATTCAAGAGGCTGGGAATCGGTAAGCCCCAGAGAGAGCCTATTGACCAGAATTTAAAATGACATACTAGTACACAACACTTAAATGTTGGACAGAATGGGCAAAACTGTTCCAAAAGCCACAGCTCCCTAGACATATGCAATTATCAAATGGGCAATGTAATAGGCAGCATTCATGGCTTGAAGTCATACCTGCAGTCTCAGATTTGCAAAGTAGTAGCCAGTTTGTTAGATGTAACTGGGAAAGGAGGGGAGGGAGAAGAAACAAATTCTGACTAAAAACTGAGTCTCTACTAAATGTTGTAGTGAAGGCATAGGTTGCAAATGTATTAAAAAGAAAGAAAACAAACAAATGTCATGGAAAGCAAAAGGGTCAGCTGATTAAGGAGACATGCTTTCCTGTACTGCATGGTACAGCCTGCACCATATATTCAAATGATAGTAGCCAAGTCAAAGCATTAAATGAAGCTTATCCTGAACAGGATCTGTAGCTATTGCAGCAACATCCACCATGTAACATGGTGGGGGAAATACACAGTTCTGCAATTATGACCTTTGCCAGTGACATTTCTCTTTACTAGAACTGTTGATAAAACTTGAAGTGACTTTTTCCAAATTGCCAAAGTTCCAGCATTGCCTGACCATGGATCCTGGCACTATAATCTGGAAGCTTCTTACACCATGGAAGCATCATACATGTCCACATATTCTAAGCACATCAAAGTCAGAGGGGACAGCAAACATGATGACTGGATTGAAGACATCTGCATTAATTAACATTTATCATTCATTCTACAGATGAATGAATTCATAATCATAATTCATAATATCATTCATATCATTCATTCTATAAATTAAAAGCACAAAAAGTGTAAGCGTATCTTTCTTTATCTTGCATACTTATTATTTGGTAAGCACCTGCAACTGATAAATGGTTGCTAGGGAGTCTCTTTGAAGAGTTGTTCAGAGTTGTTTTTCATTGATTAATTGGACAGTTTAAGTAGTGGAATTTATCTAAAAATATGCTATATATATGTGTGTGTATGTGAGTGTGTGTGCATGTGCGTATACACATGCACACACACTCTAGTAGCCTGGCAATACCCAATTCTTTTTCAGCAAGAATGTACATAATATCTTCAGATGTTATGTTTTTGGGAAATATAGATATTTTTCTAGATGCTCTTGTTGTATATTGTCAATTTAGAAATTATGCCAGCTAACAGACATCTTAAAAAAGAATCAGATGGCAGATTTAAGCTTTTTATGGGACAAGGATCAGCTGAAGGCCTATTGCATTCTTTTATTTCTAATTATTTGTTGTTGTTTTTTAAAATACTGGCTACCACTTTGCATATTGTTTTCATCTTCCCTTCACCCACATTCAAATGGGAATTGGTGAATTTTTTATAAGACAACGCTAAATGTCATGGACAAGTAAGTACAACTGAATTTCATTGCACTAGTTATATTTCTCTCCTGTGTCTGTATTTTGCATAAAGGAGGTTGTATAAAGGGGAGGAGGCAAAGCAATGCATTGGGTATGCAAGAGAACAAAGTAACTTACCTCCCTCTCCTCGCAACCCTTGATCTCTAATCAAGTCCTACAAACCAAAAACAAAAACTATATGCACCTTATTCATGCGTTATATATGTTGCTTGTCATTAGTAGGACTGGTGACATAGCACCTTTTTTTCATTTAACTAAGAAAAGCATACTGAAAGCAGCTGCAAAGATACAGCGTACTTTACTATCAACCTATAAAACATCTCTTATCTGCCAATAACTGAGGTTTCTAATAAAGAGTGCTTGAGCTCTTTTGGGCCTGGAAGTGAACTATCAAGCAGCAATTTGGAGGAGGCTAGGTCTAATGGATACTTTAAACACTGTTTTAGAGAGGCAAGGAGGAAAATGAAGCCTACTGATTGGAGATACAGGGAAACAGTGATAATCAATAAGCAGTGTTAAATAGCCAAGGTGTTAGCATATGGACCAACTTCCATTAATGGAAAAGTAGCAAGCTTTTAAATAAAACACTGAACTATCAGGCAAAATAAAATCAATAGTTAACTTGGGGAGAGATACATGTAGCATTTAATAATGCCAAACAAAGGTAAGCCCTTTACTCTTATTTTTTCAAAGAAGTCCTATATTCTCACCAGCTAGATTGCATTTGAGAAACTACAATGATTGGTTGAAGTTGTTTAAATAAAAAATCATTATGATTCTTATAGTATGTGATGTATCAAAAGACATTTGCCCATATCAAGATATACTTGCAGTACTTTGAAGAAAGTACTCAGTTGTCCGTATAATTTTTCTTGCTACACCTGCCTCTAAATGTTTGGGATAAAGAAATAAATACACTAATGACTAAAAAAATGGTTAGTTTGGGACTTACATCAATATTGACTGGCTCTATTGTATTGATGTGCACATTAGGGGCAGATGACGAGCGATCACGTTGACCAAACTGATTTCGATGGTCTTCATCTGCAGGTCGGAATGGCTGAGGTATTGGAATGGATTTTGAAGGAGATGGACTGGGGAGAATTGGTGGGCTGAGAAGGTCAAGACATTAAAAAAACAGTATAAGATCTACAGGACTTCATTTCACAGATGTGACAAAAACAATTCCCACTGATCCGTATCTTACAGCAACTATAATAACCTTCCATGCATTTTACAGGCTTCTGAAACAGGACTATGACCTGTGTACTACTTATTATACATCATGAAATAGTTGGTGAATTAAGTTGTTGGTGAATTAAGTTGTTGGTGAATAGTTGGTGAATTAAGTTACTGTAAGTTAAATTTGTTCCTTTACCTGCTTAATTGTCTGACTAGAGATTTTAAGTATAGGATGCCCTAATACACCAATATTCTTACATCTTGTTCGAAGGAACAAATATTTACAAGCATATGATATATACAGATGTAAAACACAAATCCATAGGACATGAAATTTACTAGAAGTACGCTTTAGAAGTAGTCCAAAATGTGGAACCAAAGCACACATTAGTCAAAAGAGAGCTTACTGAGGGGCTTTACTGATGATTAATATGATTTGTTGAATTAACAGGGTGAAGAGAACATATATGGTAAAAACATTGTGTATTCTCTGATAAAGAGAAGTTATTAGGGAAGCACTTTTAAGGTCTGAGAAAAGAGTTTTCTTCAGAAGTCAAATATCGTTTGATTATCAAAGTGGTGCATTTGATTGGAAATAAATTTTATCTTGAAAAGAAGCCATAACTGACGTTCAAGGCTACCTGTAACTTTGATTATATATGGAATTCAAACAATAGGCGGAATTTGTTTAAAAAAGTGGAACAGTATCTTTGTTATTTCATTCAGCAGGCCAATATATTATATGTTTTTTGATTCTGTGTATGAGAGACAGTAATAGCAGGACTCTAAAATCCAGCTTTTCTTTCTTTACATTCAGCTTCTACATAGTTATGATCTACATCGCCAGACTTTTTTGAGTGATGGGGCTGAAGCAGGGGTGGGATTCTACTGGTTCTGACCAGTTCTATAGAATCCCTTGTTAACTTTCTAAGCAGTTCGGAAAACAGATAGTTAGAAGAAATCTCCTTTTGTTTTTTTCCACCTTTATTACATTCTTGGCAGACAGCCTAGACCAGCGGTCCACTGGTGGGGCGTGAGAAAATTTTGGTGGGCCACAGCATGCTGAGGTGGGGAGGTGGGGCAATCCTGCAGTCTCCCTAGCAAACCCATTGTGGCTGCTGCCTCCTGCTTCAGCGCATCGATGAGGCCGAGCAGGAGTGGGAAGAGCATGGACCTCCTGAGCCGCAGGAAGCAGCTGCCCACAGGTGAAGATGTTGTGAGAAGAGGCTTGACCCCCTCTTCCTCCTTGCCAGAAATGCTCACATGCTCAGCGGGAAGGAGGTGACTTGTCGAGGGCCCCAGGGGCGGTGAGCGCTTTGCATGTGAGCACTTCTGCCAAGGAGGAACAAAAGCTCCGGGGGGGGGGGGGGNNNGGGGGGGGGGGGGGGGCAGGAGATCGCGCCCTCCCCTTGCAGGCCAGTAAACACCCAGGAAGCACTCAGATGCCGCAATCTTTCACACCTCTGCCCTCAGGAACTTCTTTTCATACTTGTCAGAAGTGCTAACATGCTCAGCAGGAAGAAGGCTTGTCGGGGGCCAGAGGGGCAGTGAGCGATTTGCATGTGAGCGCTTCTGCCGAGGAGGTAGAGAAGCTCCTGGTTGGGGTTGAGCATCCCCCTTGCAACATCTTCCCCTGAAGGCATCACTAGCAGCCGCTCAACCTCCTCGATGCATGGAGGCAAGAGGCAGGAGGTAACATCAGTTCAGAGGTTCTTTTTCCCTCATCCCCACCCCCTCGCAGTACAGACCTATGCCGCAATCTCTCGCATGTATGAGTCATCCACAGCCATTATCACCCGTTGCCCCACTTTCCTGACAGCCATCTGGTCTTCAGCATGTGGCTCATCATCCCAGAGTGGAGGTTGCCCGCTGTGCTGAACCGCCCGCACACTCTCAGATCGGACTCTGGGTTTGTGACTGGTATATCTTAACTGGGACTGGAATGACTTCGCCTTGCCCACAGGACCAGCAAGTAGCACCTACCAGCTCCTTTCTCCAACACCAGTCTTACCACGGGAAAGAGAGCAGCTGGACTATCAGTATAGCCAAAAAAATTAGTTCATAATTGCCCTACTGGGAGAAGGAGGTACTGGAGGAGGAGAAGGAGGCAATAGTGGAGAAGCAAGCCAGGTGTTAAAGACCCAGGGTGGGGATGAGGCTTCCAGGTGGAGGGACGCTTCCAGCCCTCCTTTCCTCCCCCAACTCCAGGCAGCCACACCTGGCAAAGGAGGGAGAGGTTTCCTCTGACTTGGGAGATATGAGATGTCAGGGGACCAGATTATGTGTAAGGGCTCTGCTTTTCTTGTTATATATATTTTTGTTATAATTAAGTATTTTTATATTTTTTATCTATATATATAAATTTTTAAATAGTACATTTATATTTAAGAAACAAAAATAAAAAATATATTAAATATATTATCTCTTTTTAAAAAATTCATATTAGTGGTCCTCAGGATTTAAAAGTATGAGTTTGGTGGTCCCTGAGGTACAAAAGGTTGGTGACCCCTGGCCTAGACTTACTGTCTGTGAAGGAGATTTTTTTTTCCTTAAAGGGGAATGGTTCTTTTAAGCTTTTTACACTGCTGTTGGGAGGAAATACTCCTCTGCAAATACTTCTTCTTGGCTAGCTAGAAAGATTGACATTCAAACGTGAGTTTACATACCCTTTCGGAATTTTGGTCTAAAATTGGTTTTGGATGAAGTTTAATTCTGTGTTTATTGATGGATAATTTTCCCTATTCAGCTTTGTTTGGAAGGAAAAAGATTAATCTCTATTCCTGAAAAGAAACTGTTTTGAGAAATCTGCTAGTTCCTGTGTCTATTTGTTCTGGTAATTGGTTTAACAACTAAACAATTAAAGCTACTGTTGTGATTTAATTATTTGTATTGTGTTTGAATTTTTTCCTGCCTCATGGTTTCTTTTTCTATCTGGGGAGGGGATCTTCCTTCACTGCTTTAGAAGTATCTGGAACTGTCTTTTTGGGGTGTTCTTTCAAGAGGCAGGATGCAAGCTTGGCACTGATTTTTTTACTGCCTTTCCTGTGACCTTTCCTTAAATCTGGATGATTTCCTTAAGATATCTTGTGAGATGAGTGAGACCAGCTGGTCTCTTTAAGTGGTGCAAATGGATCAAAGGATTGCTTCTCCTGGGCATGCTCTTTCTGCAGAGCTTAAATGACCTCTTTATTAAAGGGTTTCACTTTATGAGCAAGAGTTGGCTGCTGATAGTTATCATTGCATTTTAGCTATTTTAATTCCTCAAGGCACCCTGTCTGATTTGAACTCTGGCTTGCAGGTATTTTTAATTTAATGATTGGTATTTAGGGCAGCTTTTTGCAAGCAAGTATTTTTGTGCAGGTAATCCTTGACTTACAATAGTTCATTTAGTGACCATTCAAAGTTACAATGGCACTGAAAAAAGTGACTTATGACCGCTTTTCACACTTACGACCGTTGCAGCATCCCCACTGTCATGAGGCCAGGCGAGGAGAAGCGCCCTTGATGTGAGTGATGTCGAGTTGCTCACGCCCACCCAGTCACATGACCACCAAGCCATACCCATCAACTAAGCCACGGCCACAGAACCAGCTGTAAAAAAATTGAATCCCACCCCTTGACTGAAGTCTGTATGTGTGTGCACATGCGCACATTAGTATTTGGACAGGAGACATTTAAAGAAATAACAGAATTTCCTAAATAACGGAATCTTCTTTATATGAGTGTCTCGTGATGGTGTTTTCTCTCCTGCTGGAAAGATTTCTCCCATATGTGGAAATTGAATATGATTTAGATTCAGAAATACTCTGGGACATGCTTTCAGTTTTTTTTAAAGAAGCTCAAGGATAAATCATTTTGTTGGGACAATAGGGTCAACTGAACCAACCAATATCTGAAAAGGGGCAGGGCTAATTAAAATGGATCATCTGATGGGTTCAACTGGCTTTCTAATAGAGCTTGGGGAGTTTCCCAATGATCTGAAAGGATGTTTTGTGGACATATTATTGACCTCTGGAACATGCAGGGAATGAAGGCAAACAGGCTGTTCAATAAGATTGTCTCTGATGTATTTCCTTATTTGGACCTCTAGGAAACAAAATGGGTTAAGAAACACCTAGAGTGATGCTAGTGGGAAACAAAAAACAAATGTGTGTCTGGATATGAGGAAGAGCTAAGATGAAAGCCTACCGTGTAACAAAAGCAATGAAGGGTAATTACTCCTCAACTCTTATTGTGCCTGCAGAATTTTAGACAGCTGCACTTTTTAAAAAGGTGCAGAAACCTATGGGGGAAGGACGGGGCATAAAATTCAATCAATTTAAGTAGCCTGGCTGAACATTTGGTGGATTAAAACACTCACTTTTGAGACTGAGGATCCTAAGGAAATAGGCAAAGACCTCTGTGATCTTGGCTCTGCTATTTGGGAATTTGGATTCTGCCGTACCTAGTTACTAAAAGAAGCAGGGAAAGAGTGTAGAAACTAGATCCATGGAGTAGTCAACAACTCTTTGAGAGAAGGGGAAGTCAGGTCTGAATGCAACAAAACTGGAAAACTACTGTCCTATCTCTTAAGGAGAGGTAAGTTATTGAGAAAGGAGTGGAGATGCAGTTTCAGAGAGCTTAGTTGGAGATACCGTGACCACCTTTGTTCTCTTAGAACTCTCAGCAGCCTTTGATATAGTTGACTACAGTATTCTTTTGGACCTATAAGAGTTAGGAGTTGCGGGGGTTCTGCTTTTACCTGAGTAGGCAAATCCTACTTTGATAATTGGGGAGGGCTGGGACAGCAAGAGGTCAGACTCCCAGGTACTTTTGTATGGAGTACGTAAAAGTTCAGCCTTTTTCCCTAGCCTACTCAACATCTCCATGAAATCCTGGGAGAGATCATCTAGATGTTCACGGTGAGATATTAACCCATTTTCTCCTGCAACCTGAAATTTTATTTTCAAAAATAACCATCTTCTGTAAAGTCCCCAATTTCAATCCAGATGCTCAACATTTAAGTACAAAAGTAGCAAACCACAATCTACCTAATCAAGATGCAAAACAGGATTTTGAATCAGTCAGCTTATAAATAAAATCTTAGTATGATTAGAATAGCCAAGATTTAAGAACATACCCGGAAGAATCTGAAAGGGCCACTGAAAAATATCCAGATGTTGGTGTGGTCTCCCCTACAGAGGTCTCTTCTTGTGGTATTGGATGATGTTCAAAGAATTTGGAGACAAAAAGTAAACTGTGGAACAAGAATAATAGCATAAGAGAAAGAAAATATTATAAATTTATTATCAAATCCCCCAAAGAATGTAATAGAAAATTATATCCAATTAGGAAACTTAAATTTAAATAGTTTGGAATTCTCACTTTATTAAATTCCTTTTATTAGACAGAATAGTAGAAGTCTGGTTTCTTCTTGATCTAAGCAACTTTCTGCTTTTCTGTGTGATAGAAGTAAGGCTAAAATGTTACATCTGTAATGGAGATAAATTACCCCATGCACATTTTAAAGCTCTCTTTTGCCACACCAGCAAGTCTTTGGAATAATGTTATTGGTCTCAGCTTGATGGAGAACTAGATGTATTAGGTAAAGGAATCCATTCTGCCCAAGAATAAGCCAGCAACTGAATGGATATATGAGTTCATTATGGTATCCTTTTACTATATACCTGTATTTATTAAATCATTGAAATACCATCAATAAACATTTTGTTTTTTTAAGCACTGCTTCTGATTTTTAAAGACTATTCCTCAGATTAATATGAACAAAATGCATTCTTTTCATTAACAAATCTTTGTGCTCTAAGAATGAAAATTAAGCTTTTCTCAGTATTTATGTTAAGCCTTGTATTAAGACTTAGTATTTTCTGCCACAACCGTTTAAATCCTTTTATTTTACGATGTGGTGAATAAAGGTAGGATAGGAATTTTATAAATAAATAATTACATAAAATTTGCCAATGTAACTCTATTTTATACAAACTCTATTTTATACAGTAGCGCAAATGACAATTCTATTGTCTGGCCAGTCACACATTATTGATACAAAATTTTATGGGCTTGTCATTTTGCCCTGGATTTTGGGACCACTGCATATGAAATATAGCTGGAGCAGAATGGATCCAACATAAATCTTTCCATGATACAAAAACATGTATGCACTTGATCACTTCCTTTTAAATTAAGATTTGTACTGCACCCTTGTTATTGTTATGATTCATTGCAGTCAACCAGATATTTAGTATAATTTTATTTATATCCCATCTTTATTTTTTGTACAAACAACTCAAGGAGGCAAACTGATCTAATACTCCTCCTTCCTCCTATTTTCTCCACAGCAACAATCCTGCTAAATGAGTGGGGCTGAGAAACAGTGACTGGTAGGATCCAAAGTCCTTTTTTCAGGAGGCAACTGGACTTTCTTGTTTTTTCTTTAAAGACATTTCACTTCTCATCCAAGAAGCTTCTTCCATCTGACTAGATGGTGGGGAATGGAAGGATTTATATTCCTTGCAGACAGTTGGTCATTTGCATTCTTTTTAGAAATTTTTTGAGACCACTTGGGAGATCTATCTGTGTCCTCAGGGACAGCTGAGTAGTGCAAATGTGTGCAGAGCCTTGTTGACTGCAGGATGTTTTCTGCTGTGTCCCTTCAATTGTTGAAGACAGACTCAGGCAGTTGGGGATGAGAGTGTGTTGTCTGCATCTCAAACTAAAGTGCAAATGGTTCCTGTAGTCTGCAATTTTTCTGGAAAATCTATTCATATTCCCACACCATTCGAAAGGTGTTCATCCCAAAATGCATAGATAAAAGTCCATGGAGATTCTCAGGTCATGGTTGTCTCAAAGATGCTTTTTTCAGAAGGCAACTGGATTTTCTTGGGTTTTTTTGGGGGGGTAGGACTAGAACTTACAGTTCTTGGTTTCTAGTCTGATGCCTTAACACTAAACCAAATTGGTTCTCAGCTATATTGCAAGCACCTCTCTTTATGGAAAAGACATCATCAGAAGACATAGTTTATTTTTGTACTACAAAGGATGCCACTATATCCCATTAATTTTTCCTAGAGTTCTGCACTGGCAAACATCAATGCTTTAAGGCCCTGTCACACTGCCCAACGGATGCAAAACGGACACAACGGATGAGAAAAATGTTCCATCCGTTGTTATTGTTATCCGCTCTTAGAAGGGGCAAAAAATTTGCATAACCGGAGCATGATAATACGGACGGCGGGGCGGATTGAAAGCAGATGCGGAACGGAAGCCCAGCGGATGGAGTGGATGGCACATCCGCTAGGCTTTGGGAACCTCAGCAAAGCGGATGCAGAGCGGATGAAGCGGATGCAGAGCGGAAGCGCTAGCGGATGCGAGCGTTAATTGCGCATGCGGGAGGATGCATTGCTCAGCCCCGGGATTATAACAGAAGCAGCTCGGAAGCAGGTCAACCATTCAGAGGAAAGACCTGCTTCAGACACATCGACTGCCTTGCCTGTCCTGCCTGCGAAGCCTTGCTGCCTGCCTGCCTGCCAGCCTTGGGTTGCCAGCCTCCCTGCCAGCCTTGCTGTCTGCCTGCCTGCCAGCCTTGCTGCCGAGCCAGTCTGCCTGCCAGCCCTTGGTGCCTGCCTGCCAGCCTTGGTGCCTGCTGCCTGGCAGCCTTCCTGGCAGCCTTCCTGCCAGGCCTTGGTGCCTGCCTGCCTGCCCAGCCTTCCTGCCAGCCTTGGTGCCTGCCTGCCTGCCTGCCTGCCAGCCTTGGTGCTGCCCCCTGCCAGCCTTCCTGCCAGCCTTCCTGCCAGCTCCCTGCCAGCCAGCAACCCCACAACCATGCGGAAGCACAGCAAGCCTCGCAGCTATCTGCTGCCAGCCCTTGCAAGAGGACAGGGTGTACCATCCCGCCCCCTTGGCCCTCACTCTGGTTCTGCTGGGGCTTCTGCAGCACGGGCTCGCTCTCTGGGCTGCGGGCTCTGCTGCTTCTGCTTCTGGAGGAGCTGATGACAAGCACCCAGCAACCAGCCACCTCCAACAGCACCTGCACCCTTCACCCCTGGGACTGAGCGACCAAGAGGAGTGCCAGAGACTCATTTTTGTTTTATAGCTTCTTGTTAATAAAGTCTATTTTTGATTCATACACTTGCTTCGTTTCTTTTTTTTAATAAGTCTTGGTGAAAACTTTTAGAAATGGTTTTAAGCCTTTGCATGCTTGTGGACTGGTTAAGATAGCAGTGGGATGGGCAGGGATACCTTTTGGATGGGTAATAGCTGTTGATTAGATAAACCTCCAGTGCAAGCATAGTGGGACTGGTATGGTCCACCCTCCCAGCTGCCACACCTTTGGCCCTTTATTACAATAACAATGTAAGCATGATCCACACATTTGAACATAAACACAACTCTTATTAAATGCCCTGTTCATTGTAGGCCCACCCAACATACATGGCCCAATCTCATCAGTATGATGAGACAGGCTGAAGGAAGCATCCATTAAGCATCTATCATCCGGTCTTGCCATCCACTGCTCCAGCTGGGGAGTTGCACCAGTGTTTCAGAGGTTGCGCTGCTTCTTCCCTTCACGTGAGGCTCTGTTGGGGCCTTGCACATCCTCAGTGTCTATCAGGTTTCGCCCTTGCCTCCATTCCCAGGCTCCATGTCCCCATTGCCTTGTTGGAGGTCCACGAGCCTGTTCTGCAAGACTGGGTAGCGGGTGCGCCATGACAATTGGCAGGATGCAGCAAGCTTCCATGTCCTCCTCATGGTCTCTGGGCGATGCTGCATGGTGGTGAGAAGTACATGGAACCTGTTGGCCAGGATGCCAAAGGCGTTCTCCACCACCCGCCTTGCCCTGGACAGCCTGTAGTTGAAGATCCTCTCTTCACGGGTGAGGAGTCGGAAGTGTAGGCTTCATGAGGTAGGTTGTGAGGAGGCGTCATCCCCCCCAATGAAGTAGGGCACATCTTGTGTGTCGTTGGGCAGGGGTTCTGATCTGGAAGCCCACGATGAGGTTGCGTTCCAGCTCCTCCTTGAGGTGACTGGCGTTGTATACCTGGGGCATCTGAAGATGAGCCGTTGCCTGAAGTATCGATGTACATGAACTTGTAGTCAGCATCACCATTGAAGAGGATGATGCTGAAGAAGCCATTGTAATTGAAATAGTGGACCCCGACTTGGTCTGGAGCTTGCAGGCCACTGCCTTGCCATCTATGGCTCCAACGGTGTGGGGGAATTCCAATTCTGATACCACTGCTCTTGCAACTTTTTTCTTCCATCCTTCTTCAAGTGGAGGGGCACTGGAGGAGCTCCTCCTGTTATTCTTCGATGATGGCCTCCATCACTTCTCTGAACACAATGCTGATGTGTTGGGTGGCACCCTCCAGCCCGTACTGCATGCTCCTGGAGGTGGTCCCTGAGGCCAGGTGGCGCAGAGTGAGTGCCACCTTGAGCCCAGGTTCCAGCTGGGCCGGAAGTTGGTGTTTGCCTTGGCAACCTGGGTGCAGGCGCTGCACAACTTCGTCAAACATGGCTGGAGGCATCCTCATGAATTCTGGAATGCCCGAGTGTCTTGTTCCTGAGCTCCACATCAGCTTGTTGTACAGTCCGTCCTCTGCTCTTCTGTGAACCATCTTCGGTACCCAGACCGCTTCTTGGCCGCCCCTTTTCTTCCCGTAGTAGAGTTCACAGAGCCTGTAGATGGCTTCGCACTGTTGCAGAAGGATGGTGGCGCCAAAAGACTGGTGTTCCGATCCACGGTGACATGACTGGATGCTGTGGAAGAGGAAGAGTCAGATGAAGGCTGCAGAGGTCTGCAGCGTGGGCTGCTGGTTCTGAAAGTGAGATGCAGACGAGTTGCTCCCCTTTTTATAGGCAGTATAGGTGTCACTTTGCGTCTCTAGGCATCCTCTAGCATCCTCTAGACATCCTTAATATCCGAGATAGGTCCCTCTGCGAACGTTTTTTCCATTTTAAACGCTTTGTTTCCGCTAGGCATCCGTTCTGCGTCCGTTCCGCTTCCTCCCTGCGTCGGAGCGGATGCGAGTTGCGCGGGATGCGGAACGGATGCCTAGCGGATATAGCGGATGCAGAACGGATGCAAAATTGATTGCGTAGCGGATGCATAGAGGATGCAGAAGGGATGAATTGGATACATTTTCCGCGCAAAAGTTTTGAGCAGCTCAAAACTTTCTGAGCGGATGAAAGGTCAATAAACGGATGCTGGACGGATGAGAGAAGCAAAACGGAGGCAGTGAGTACATCGCGTTTAAGGATGGCAAGCTTTTTTGTCCGTTTTACATCCTCTTTGCATCCGTTGGTGCAGTGTGACATGGGCTTTAGGGCATTTAAATGCAATGAGGTTCCAGTTACTTACTCAAGCTGATCATAATTCACACACATTAGTGGCACTTCAGTACTGCAACGCTGGTGAAATTTGTAACCACAGGTCTGGCAACGGAATCCCTGGAAAAGCAACTTTCTGCAGAAGTCGCAAAATGCTAAAGTGAAGAATGTCTTCCGTACCTATAACATCAAAAAATAAGAGATAAAATGCTATTTTGTTCAATATGATCTTACCAAAGAACTGTCCACATTTTAATTTGATTATGGTTTGTTGCAATATTACTCTATAAGTAGTACACTTGTGAAGATGATAGTTCATTTTTGAAACACTGAAAGCAACAACTCTGAAGCAAAATGTGTTTTTGAAACACTGAAAGCAAAATCTAGAACATATCAGGTTCACAACATATTAGTTCACAACTCCAAAAATCCCATAGTCTTTCAACATGTTGATTAGGCAATTCTAGCAACTATGACAACAAAGTTATGAAAAGTGCATTATGATAGCATGGTGCAAAGTTCATTCTTTTGTATTTGTATTGCAACATCACACAGAAGCATTTAGAGGAAAGAATTTGCATCATGCCCTCTCTTCCTTCCTGCCAGCAGATACCATTGGCATCAGATTAGGAAAGCTGCTTTAGAAACATAGAAGAATGTATGACTAAATAGAGCATGCTATTATCATTAACAAAATTTAGAGCATATTTGCTCAAAGAAATGCTATATCATTAAATGTTTATTTGCATTAAAGCAAAATACAATTTTCATTTATACAAGATAATGAGATATTCTCTCTTACTGTTAATTAGTTATCTGCCTTCAGGCCTAAACTAGCAACTTCCTGTTCTGACTTTTTATTGTATTTTATTACAAGGTATTTTATTAAAGAAAATGGGTTCAAGACTTGAAGACAATCACCCATACAAAATAATTCAGTTAAACAGTTTAACTGCTGAAATTTTATTCAGGCACTGAAGAAGTCATACAATGGTGGAAAAACAGGTATTCTTGTTATTCCTTTCTGTTCTAATGTAAACACTTTGCCTAGCCCTATTTCCTTCTACTTCTCTGTACAGAGGTGGACATCACTATTAAGAAATATAGGTTCTAAATGCTTAGTAGGACTTTAATTTATGCATATTAAAGCCTACACACCCACCCATCCATACACACACACATATTTTTATGAAAGCAAAATGAGAGCAATTCAATATGCAATTCTAAATATATCTGTTTGAACTGAAATTATCTCTTAAATCAATGCAACCTAATTGTCAGGGAACTTGGTAAGCATTAGGGATGTCCAATTTTTGTAGATCAAGAACTGACCATGAATATCATACAGAAGTAGAATTACATTCTGCTAAATTTAAACACTACAAATTATTATATATCTAGATTATGTTAGCCAGATTGCAAGCAAATTGGTACATATTTCCACCAAATGTGGCAATTTCTAATTAGGTAGACCTGGTTGCAAATTTTTAAAGAAATTGGGAAAAAATAATCCAATAATCTTTCACAATTAATTCTGCTGTCATCTTTCTGGCTGTGCTTCCTAAGACATACAAATAAGAAACTGACACAATTTTGATCAAGAGTGTGCTATGACTGCAGTTTGCAAAAGTTATCAGAGAGAATGTAAATACTTTGCTTGGAAGAGTTAAGACCAATGTGGTTTCTAAAAGTTGCAAGACTTACAAAATTATGTGTCGTAAGAGGCACATTCTCCAAGACTTCCACATGAAGTTCTTCTCCTGTCAACCAGGATATGTCTGTGTCCCAACCAATGGGCTTCTTTTCCCTACAGTGTAAATAAGTTTTCTGAAGTTAAACAAAATTTCTAAACTCCAATCTTAATGATGTAGATGTGCTTATCAGAGAATGGTGATACCAAATATTTGTTTTCCAGCCCTTTCCTCATAGAAACTTAATATAACTCTTTTTCAAGGAAACTTCGTTCTGATCACATGACAACTTCCAGAATGTTTAGAATGCACCAGTTTAGTGCCAGAGTAGTCTCCATAGAAAGCCAGAGAGACAGAAACAATTTGGAAGCTGATACACTATAATGTAAAGGAGAGATCACATTAAACCATCCTCCAGTAAATCAACTAATGAATCCAGAGAATGAATTCTTCTTCTCTTCCGACCATTTGCCCTCCCACAGTCTGATCAGCTTTTACTGGGAGGCTCTCATATTTCTGAAGGCACTTGTTTTGAAATATTGAAAGCTAATATTCTCAGACACCTGGAAATAGACCCTTTAGTATTTTTCTCTTAAGTGATCACCACCCATAAACCATATTGCAATCAAATCATACCCATCCTGTATACGGTAAACAGCACAGCACTCTGGGATAAGACCTCGCATCATCAAAGCTTTCTTTAGACTCTCCCGGACTGTTACTCCACATCGTGCTGGAACCTACAATTTTTTCAAACAACAACAGCAACACTGCTTTAAATTTCAGTGTAGTATGATGCAAGATATTTTGAAACTAAAAAAATGTACTCTCTTTAAATTTATATATATTAATGTTTACGAGCTTTAAGAATTCTGCTGGTGTTTAGGAATCTGCTGGTTTTGAATATAAAGAATCAAAATCATTCTGTAATGGATAACAGATATTGGAAAAACTCCTCTGAGAATATGCCAGATCTCAGCAGAGTTTTGTGAGCCCCTTGGAATGCTTCCTGAAGATGGTTTACAACAAATCTCAAAGCATAATTATTGTCAATCAGGAAATTACTATGACATATGCATTTACCAAAGTTCTTAAATATTCCTGTAATACACATCAAATGATATGCCTGACATTTTATACAAATTTCCTTTTAAGAGACTTATGTCCATTTCTTTCCTTATTACTTATAACATTAAAATAGATTAATAATCTTTACAATACTTTTTTCTTCAGTTCTGCCGGAACACAAAATAACCAGAAACCATAATCCTGTCAACCAATTTGCAAAAAAAACAAAACAAACACACTGTCATTATTATCACTTTCTATTACATATTTTTGTTCTCAAGTTATTTTATTTATTCAGGAAAAAACAGCTGGGTGACTCTGAATGGAATTAAGGACTAAATAAGAGTCTGCTTCTTGAGGAAAACAGAACATACTTGTATTCAGATGTCCTACATACATTCATGGGTTTTAACTGAAATCATGACACTAAATAAATAAATGGAAAAGATATGTTAATCTGAAAACTTTGCAAAGATTTGTTGTGAACAGGCATTTGCCTCTTTATATTAAAAATTGTGTAGTTATTGTTAACTGGAAACTGCTGAGAATGTGAGGAAAGAAAATAATTCTATGCAACTGTAGCAATAATCTTTTCATTCTTCTATACCTGTTAAACTATTTGCTATAGAAAATAATACACATGCAATTATACAATAATAACACACATGCACATAAATATACAAATAGCATGAAAAAATACCTAAATGGACACATTGGTGTCGAAGAACATATGTTGTAAAGGATATAAAATATAGAGCATAATATGAAAGCAAGATGACTTCTTACTTCTGAGAAAAGATCTTTCCCTATCCATCTAGATTTTTTCTTAATATTCTGAATCTAGTCTTTCATTAATGGAAGAATAAATTGTAAACATTTTATCTTTAATGCTTTACCTAAATTTTATTGTTATCTCTAAAGGCCCAGATGCAGCATGGCAAACTTTTAACATAATCAAGAGATTCCTAGGCTGCATATTTATGAATCAGAGTAGATTGCATGTTAGGACTTAAATTTTGTATACTGTACACGTATTTACATAATTATGACATTTAGAGAAATCATGTCAACTTCTATATTTGAACAGTGCCGAACAGATAGATAGGATGTTCAGAAGATAAAAGGAGAAGAAAAATTAACCATACTGTCCTGCTATTGAAGACATCACTTGTTCCAGGCATTAATTCCTCTGAGGTATGTTGGCTACCTCACACCCATCTACATGCAAAGCATAATTTACAAGTACTGAAATCTTAACTGCTGAGATTCCAATACCAAGGCTACTGAAAACAAAACATTTTTCAATTATTTTAAAGTAAATTTCCTAGAAACATTCACCCTCAGTCTGCCTGCCCTATTCCATTGTTTATATCTTTCCTATCAAGTACATGACTCTGCTACTGTCAGGCTCCAAAACAAGAAAGATGGTGGTTCTTCCAAAGGACTTCTTTATTGTTTCACACCAATGGAATGAATTTTGTTAGACTGAGTATTCTACTATCAGCATCTATAGTAAACTCTGGGAACTATTAGGGACGGACTATCTTTACTCTCTTTATCTCACACATAATATCTAGATTGAATTGCCCCTTACTCCTCTGGAGGACATCTCGTCCTCCTCCTGGGAATCCACCTCCTTACTATAAGCTGCCATCGCTGCTACTATATATTGCCTACTTCTAGAAGGCAAGAGAAGAATTTTGTGCTCGGAATAGCAATGGTATACACAGAGTATTGCAGAAGACAGTACTAATAGTATGCTGCATAGACAATTTTCTAATGTTCAAGGAATTGTTTGTGCTCTGCAATTGCAAAATACCCTTCTTAGGGTAATTTATTTTGGCACATCTTCCTTTCTCAGCTTTTACTTTAGAAACTAGTAATGGGAAGAAACAAATTTTAATCTGGAAAACCAACTATTGCATCACAAAGTATATATATTATATACCTGAAAATATATCAGATTTTTAAAGAACATTTTCAGAAGTTTTCAGAAGTTCTAAGTCCTAACTGGTCTTAAGTTTTAGTTTTCAAGTGGTAAAATTAGTACTTGAAACCATAATATTAGAAATGTATAGAATCAATTCTCATACTAAGGAATTTTGGAGCATAATTCCAAAAGACTGGAGAACAGTTTTAGTTCACTTGATTGCTTCTCTAGATACTTAGCTGGTTCGAAGTTTGATGTTAAAAAATTAGGTTAGACAGCAAAACTATTCTGTAACTTTATTACTTTTCCTTCTAATACAATGTGATATTTTAAAACCATTTTAAAATTCTGGTTGAGTTATCAAGGAGTTGTAAAAAAAACCTCACCCTTTATTGTAAAATATAGCATTATATCTATCCCTCAAAAAACAGATCAAAATTTAACATGCACATGATATAAAATGAGATACATTAAAACTATAGCAGAAAACTAAAACAATTGACAATTAAATACAACAACTACAAATCCAATTTAAATTATATTGCACATCTGAAATTCAATCTCATTAAATTGGGTGGATGCTACATTTGAATAGAGATCTACAGGATTATAGTACAGTGAAGTACTGCTAAGTTATCCTGATTTCAGGGAAAGGGTTAAACATGCTCAATTCTCCTACTGAAATGAAGTAGAGGTAAAAGGTGCTTCTGCTAGACTGTGCTAAATTGAAATTTGCATTTTGAATTGCCTTTGCATTTAATATTCCTTCTGCAGTCCTCTTCTATTTTGTGCTGCTATGCTTAATTTTCTCATTCCTAAAATGACACTGTTGCTATACCACCCCCTTTAATTATGTGTTCTCCTGGTAATTATGCACACTCCTGGTAATTCCTGTTTCAGATCCTGTCATCTTATATTTTTAGTGTAGCCTGTCCTTCCTTCTCTTTCCACTGAGGAAAGAAACTACAATCTTAACTCCTCTCCCATGTTCCTAATCTCCATGGTGTCCTTAGTAACAAGCCTAAATATGTGCAAGAAATTATTAGAAAGGAAGGTAAAATTATCACTGGGGATGATGTCATTGCTGTGTATAAAAACCACTTCCCATTTAATACTTAAAAGTCCAACACAGATATCCCAAGTGTGGCACCTTCAACATACATTGTATTACAATCCCTTCTTCCCACAAGCTGGCTTTCTGTTGTTCTGCTCAAGGTTATCAATGGTTAGGTTCTGCTCTAAAAAAATATTGTTATCCCATATGTTGGAGTTTGGGGTTAGGGAGCCATATAGGATTGCAGAACTCTTCAAAGATTTACAAATGCAGCAGTAACACATTTTTATAATATAGTCAGTCAGTCAGTCAGTCAGTCAGTCAGTCAGTCAGTCAGTCAGTCAGTCAGTCAGTCCCTGTCTGTCTGTCCTGTCTGCTGTCTGTCTGTTCTGTGCTGTCTGTCCTGTCTGTCTTGCCGTCTATCTTTTATCTATTATCCTATCTATCTATCTATCTATCTATCTATCTATCTATCTATCTATCTATCTATCTATCTCACATCCCAGGAATGGAATACACATAATTTTTAATTGCTGGGCAGAGAGGATTTAATCTCATCATCATCTTTAATCTCATCACTATTGGAAGTACGATGATATTAAAAAGACAGCATACAAATTTCCTCAACATCTTTTTTTCCAGCATACCTGGAGCAGAATATGACAAGAACTTTATAGTTTGGCCCTTTGAGCATACATACATTCATTCCACATACTGCACAACACCATTATTGATAATAAGTAAACGAATAAATGAAAAATGAAAAAAAACACCCTACATATACTGTACAAAATATAAGTTGTTAATGTTGCCCTTTTTTCACAAATTTTTGCCAAGCTACCACTGATAATGTATTGCAGCCCTTTATTTGCATTTCTAATCCAGTACAATATTTGGGATTTTTTGTGGACAATGCTCTCCTTATTTGACTATGTAATGATCATCATTAGTACATGAATGACACATCACCAATCCTGTGACTCACTTTGTTTTAGCCATAGACATGTATCTTTGTCAATATTAGAAAGAGAAATATTGACAGCTGTTCAGGTCTTACCACAGTCCTCTGTTTGTTGGGTAGGAAAACTCTAACAGTAGGCTTCTGAGGAGATTTAGGGTTGCTCCGTGATAAATCTATAGGATTCTGATACACAGAGAGAGATGAAGTTGCTACAGAAAGACTAGAAGAAGAAGATGAAGTAACTGTTTCTGTTGAGGCAGAACTGGAGACTGAGAAATCAGTTCCATTTCCCATTGATTCCAATAACTGCTGCTCTCTTTGTTGTAATGCATCTAACTTGCTGGTGTATTCCTCGTATGCCTATAAGAAAAAAATTGAATAATTAAGTAATTCTCTAACTAATTTGCAAATCGACTGCTAAACCTACTATAGTACTAACTCTTCTCAATTTGGCATCTTCATATGTGCTAGAACATAATTCTCATTATCTTCTAAGACCTGTTGACCACTTCTGTTGAAGTGATGACAGCAAAGTTGCCTGGCATCTTGCACATCAGTCTGAAGAAGACAGTGCTATGCAATCCACACATGTAGCACAAAGCTTAATGGGAAACTCAGACAATTAACCGGATATACATTTTATCCAATGCAAAATTATGTATTACAATAATATGCAGATTTATTTTGTACACGACAGCACAACACTAATTTAAGGGTGGATGAAGATGTTTTGGGGACAATAAAAGTTGATCAGTCCTTCCCAATCTCCTATTTTTTCTTTGCATATTTTATCTCCAGCCAAGTCCTATCACCCTGACTCTACATAGGCTTTGAGACTGAAAATAGATCCAGCTGGTAAAAATATTGGTATAGAAACCACTGGAAAGGATCACTTAAAAGGGAAAGGTGAAGGCCCTTTTCTATATATGAAAATTACATTACTATTACATAGTACAGATATTTGCTGAGGATTAATTTATTTTACCTTTTATAATTCTATTCTACCCAAGTGATGTACATGCACAAGAAAATTGGCTTAGAAGAATCAATAAGAATTAGAAATTATTACTTCTACTCACCCTTTGTCCCCTATTTAAAATAAATTATCTGCCCAAAGTAGACATTGTATTGCTTCCTTGTTTTTTTATGTTTTGTAAAATCATTGGCATAAGCTACTCCGATTTAAGACTCATAATCACATGCACCTTTCTACAACTGGAAATTGCAAACAGCATATTATGGTTTGGAAACTTCTAATCTGCTTGGAAAGCTGGGTGCATGGAGGGTAGGAGAAAATGTCTGAGCTT